>OX393569.1:21978895-22261395 GCA_947652115.1 Blastomussa wellsi
CCATACGCCTTTATATACGTTCAAACGCCTTAATATGCCTTCATACGCCTTCATACACCTTCATACGTCTTCATATACCTCCATACGCCTTCATATGCGTTCATGCGTCCTCATACACCTAGATACGCCTTCATATACCTCCATACGCCTTCATATACCTTCATTCGCCTTCATATACGTTCATACGTCTTCATAAACCTTGATACGCCTTTATGTACCTTCGTACGCCTTCATATTCCTTCATACACCTTCATACGCCTTCATATACCTACATACGCCTTCATATACATTCATACGTCTTCGTATACCTCCATACGCCTTCATACACGTTCCAACGCCTTAATATACCTTCATACGCCTTCATACACCTTGACACGCCTTCATATACCTCCGTACACCTTCATATACGTTCATACGCCTTCATATACCTTCGTACGCCTTCATATACATACATACGCTTTCATATACCTTCATACACCTTCATTCACATTCATAACGGCGCCTTCATTTTCCTTCATACGCCTTCATATTCCTCCATTCGCCTTCACATAACCCTTCTTATTAAAAACTAGCTATGGTATATCTCATTTCGTGAGTTCTGATTTGTTTTGCTGGCTTTCAATAGCAACAACAATAATACGCGGACCGAGGCCGTTACCCAGCGAAACGGTTCGTATTGCAAAATCCCGACCACGAGAAAGAACCAATCACAACGAGACTACCTTGCCATATAATAATGGGTATATCCCCTATCACAGCCAATTGCCTCCTCTCAAACTTGCATAGCCAGTTTTAGTTCTTCAAAAAAAAAAAAAGGAATCATCTTGCAAGATCTTGATTTTGCAAGATCTTCGTTATGCAACATCTTGGTTATACAAGATATTTTTTATTCAAGATCTTGGTTAGGTAAAATCTTGGTTAGGATAAATCCTTGTTATGCAAGATCTAGGTTATGCAAGATCTTAGTTATGCAACATCTTTGTTAGGCAAGATCTTGGTTATGCATGATCTTTGCGATACAAGATCTTTGTTAGGCTAGATCTTAGTTATGCAAGATCTTGGTTATGCAAACTCTTTGTTAGGCAAGATCTTGGTTATGCCAGATCTTGGTTATGCAAGATCTTGGTTTCGTAAGATCTTGGTTAGAAAATATCTTTGTTATGCAAGATCTCTGTTGTGCAAGATTTTTGTTATTCAAGATCTTGGTTTTTCCAGGATCTTGGTTATGCATGATCTGTGTTAGGCAAGAACTTGGTTTTGCACGATCTTGGTTAAGCAAGATCTTGATTATGCATGATCTTTGCGATAAAATATCTTTGTTAGGCAAGATCTTGGTTTTGCACGATCTTGGTTAAGAGAGATCTTGGTTATGCAAGATCTTGATTATGCAAGATCTTGATTATGTAAGACCTTGGTTATGCAAGATCTGTGTCATGTAGGATGTTGAACGATCTTCGTTATGAGAGTTCTTGGTTATGCAAGATCGTTGTTACGCAAGATCTTGGTTAGGGAAAATCTTGGTTATGGAAGATCTTTGTTATGCAAGATGTTGGTTTTGCAAGTTCTTGATTTTGCAAGATCTTGGGTATGCAACATCTTGGTTATAAAAGATTTTTTTATTCAAGATCTTGGTAACGTAAGATCTAAGTTAGGATAAATCTTCGTTAGGCAAGATCTTGGTTATGCCAGATCTTGATCATGGTTATGGAAGATATTTGTTTTGCAAGATCTTGGTTATGCAAGAATTTTGTTATTCAAAATCTTTCTTACGTAAGATCTTGGTTATGAAAGATATTTGTTATCCAAGATGTTGGTTTTGCAAGATCTTGGTTTTTGCAAGGTCTTGGTTAAGCAAGATCGTGGTTAGGCAAGATCTTGATTTTGCAAGATCTTGGTCATGCAACATCTTGGTTATACAAGATCTTGGTTCTGAAAAATCTTGGTTATACAAGATCTATGTTTTGTAAGATCTTCGTTATGCAAGATCTCGGTTTTGTAAGTTCTTGGTTATAGAATATCTTTTTTATGCAAGATCTTGATTATACAAGATTTTGGTTTTTCAAGATCTTGGTTTTGAAAGATCTTGCTTATGCAACATCTTTTTTAAGCAAGAACTTGGTTATGCAACATCTTTGTTATGCCAGAATTTGGTTTTTTAAGAGCTTTGTTATTCAAGGTCTTGGTTATGCAAGATCTTGGTTTTTTAAGAGCTTTGTTATTCAAGATCTTGGTTATGCAAGATCTTACTTATGCAAGATCTTGGTTATTCAACATCTTTTTTAGGCAAGATCTTGGTTTTGCAAGAGCTTGGTTATGCAAGATCTTTGTTATGCAGGATCTTGATTTTGCAAGATCTTGGTTATGCATCATCTTGGTTATACAAGATCTTGGTTCTGAAAGATCTTTGTTATGGAAGATCTTGGTTTCGTAATTTCTTGGTTAGAGAATATCTTTGTTTTACAAGATCTTGGTTATGCAAGATTTTGGTTTTTCAAGATCTTGGATTTGCAAAATCTTGGTTATGCAAGATCTTGCTTTTGCAAGAGCTTGGTTATGCAAGATCTTTGTTATGCAGGATCTTCATTTCCCAAGATCTTGGTTATGCAACATCTTGGTTATCCAAGATCTTGGTTCTCATAGATCTTGGTTATGCAAGATCTTGTTTTTTAAAGACCTTTGTTATGCAAGATCTTGGTTATGCAAAATCTTAGTCATGGAAGATCATTGTTATTGGACATCTTTTTTAGGCAAGATCTTGGTTATGCAAGATCTTTCTTATCCAAGATTTTGGTTAAGTCTGATCTTGGTTATGCAAGATCTTGGTTTCGTAAGATCTTGTTTAGAGAATATCTTTGCTATGCAAGATCTTGGTTATGGAAGGTTTTGGCTATTCAACATCTTGGTTTTGCAAGATTTTGGCTTTGCATAATCTGTGTTAGGCAAGAACTTGGTTAGGCAAGATCTTGGTTTTCCATGATCTTGGTTATGCAAGATCTTTGTTATGCAGAATCTTATTTTCCAAGATCTCGGTTATCAAGATTTTTTTTATTCAAGATCTTCGTTACGTAAGATCTTCGTTAGGATAAATCTTCGTTATGTAAGATCTATGTTATGCAAGATCTTGGTTATGCAAGATGTTGGTTATGCAACATCTTTCTTACGCAAGATCTTGGTTATGAATGATCTTTGCGATGCAAGATCTTTGTTAGGCAAGATCTTAGTTCTGCAAGATCTTGATTATCGAATATCTTTGTTAGTCAAGATCTTGGTTATGCACGATCTTTGTTATCCAAGATGTTGGTTTTGCAAGATCTTGGTTTTTGCAAGATCAGGGTTTTTGAAAGAACTTGGTTATGAGAGATCTTGGTTTAGAATGATCTCTGCGATACAATATCTTTGTTAGGCAAGATCTTAGTTCTGCAAGATCTTGGTTATGCAAGATCTTGATCTTGGTTATGGAAGATCTTGGTTATGCAAGATTTTGGTTATGCAACATCTTGGTTATCAAAGATCTTGGTTATGCAAGATCTTGGTTATGCAAGATCTTGGTTATCAAAGATCTTGGTTATGCAAGATCTTGGTTATGCAAGATCTTGGTTAGGGAAAATCTTGGTTATGCAAGATTTTGGTTATGCAAGATCTTGGTTAGGGAAGATCTTGGTTAGGCAAGATCTTGGTTATGCAAGATCTTGGTTATGCACGATCTTGGTTATCAAAGATCTTGGTTATGCAAGATCTTGGTTATGCAAGATCTTGGTTAGGGAAAATCTTGGTTATGCAAGATCTTCATTAAGCAAGATCTTGGTTATGCAAGATCTTGGTTATGCAAGATCTGGGTTATGCAAGATCTTGGTTATGCAAGATCTTGGTTATGCAAGATCTTGGTTAGGGAAGATCTTGGTCATCAAAGATGGTGGTTATGCAAGATCTTGGTTAGGCAAGATCTTGGTTATGCAAGATCTTGAATATGCAAGGTCTTGGTTATGCAAGATCTTGGTTATGCAAGATCTTGGTTATGGAAAATCTTGGTTTTGCAAGATCTTGGTTAGACAAGATCTTGGTTAGGCAAGATTTTGGTTAGGCAAGATCTTGGTTCGGGAAGATCTTGGTTAGGGAAGATGTTGGTTATGCAAGAACTTGGTTAGGGAAGATCTTGGTTATGCAAGATCTTGGTTATGCAAGATCTTGGTTATGCAAGATCTTGGTTATGCAAGATCTTGGTTATGCAAGATCTTGGTTAGGCAAGATCTTGGTTATGCAAGACCTTGGTTAGGCAAGATCTTGGTTATGCAAGATGTTGGTTATGCAAGATCTTGGTTAGGGAAGATCTTGGCTAGGCAAGATCTTGGTTTGGGACGATCTTGGATAGGGAAGATCTTGGTTATGCAAGATCTTGGTTATGCAAGATCTTGGTTAGGGAAGATCTTGGTTATGCGAGTTCTTGGTTATGGAAAATCTTGGTTAGGCAAGATCTTGGTTAAGGAAGATCATCGTTATTCAAAAACTTTGCTATGCAAGATCTTGGTTATGCAAGATCTTGGTTATGCAAGATGTTGGTTAGGGATGATCTTGGTTAGGCAAGATCTTCGTTAGGGAAGATCTTGGTTAGGAAAGATCTCGGTTATGCAATATCTTGGTTAGGGAAGATCTTGGTAATCAAAGATCTTGGTTATGCAAGATCTTGGTTATGCAAGATCTTGGTTAGGGAAGATCTTGGTTATGAAAAATCTTGGTTAGGGAAGATCTTGGTTATGCAAGATCATGGTTATGCAAGATCTTGGTTAGGCAAGATCTTGGTTATGCAAGATCTCGGTTAGGCAAGATCTTGGTTATGCAAGATCTTGGTTATGCAAGATCTTGTTTATGGAAGATCTTGGTTAGGCAAGATCTTGGTTATGCAAGATCTTGGTTAGGCAAGATCTTGGTTAGGCAAGATCTTGGTTAGGCAAGATCTTGGTTATGCAAGATCTTGGTTATGCAAGATCTTGGTTATTCAAGATCTTGGTTATCAAAGATCTTGGCTATTCGAGATCTGGGTTATGTAAGATCTTGTTTAGGGAAGATCTTGGTTATGCAAGATCTTGGTTAGGCAAGATCTTGGTTAGGCAAGATCTTGGTTTTGCAAGATCTTGGTTATGCAAGATCTTGGTTATGCAAGATCTCTGTCATGCAAGATCTTGGTTATGCAAGATCTTTGTTATGCAAGATCTTGGTTAGGCAAGATCTTGGTTAGGCAAGATTTTGGTTCGGGAAGATCTTGGTTAGGGAAGATCTTGGTTAGGGAAGATCTTGGTTATGCAAATTCTTGGTTATGCAAGATCTTGGTTATGCAAGATCTTGGTTAGGCATGATCTTGGTTATGCAAGATCTTGGTTATGCAAGATCTTTGTTAGGGAAGATCTTAGGTATGCAAGATCTTGGTTAGGCAAGATCTTGGTTAGGGAAGATCTTGGCTAGGCAAGATCTTGGTTCGTAAAGATCTTGGTTATGCAAGATCTTGGTTATCAAAGATCTTGGTTATGCGAGATCTGGGTTATGTAAGATCTTGGTTAGGGAAGATCTTGGTTATGCAAGATCTTGGTTAGGCAAGATCTTGGTTATGCAAGATCTTGGTTCGGGAAGATCTTGGTTATGTAAGATCTTGGTTAGGGAAGATCTTGGTTATGCAAGATCTTGGTTATGCAAGATCTTGGGTCGGGAAGATCTTGGTTAGGGAAGATCTTGGTTAGGGAAGATCTTGGTTATGCAAGATCTTGGTTATGCAAGATCTTGGTTATGCAAGATGTTGGTTAGGGAAGATGTTGGTTAGGGAAGATCTTGGTTATGCAAGATCTTGGTTATGCAAGATATTCGTTATGCAAGATCTTCGTTATGCAAGATCTTGGTTATGCAAGATCTTGGTTCGGGAAGATCTTCGTTAGGGAAGATCTTGGTTATGCAAGATCTTGGTTATGCAAGATCTTGGTTGTGCAAAATTTTGGTTAGGCAAGATCTTGGTTAGGGAAGACCTTGGTTAGGGAAGATCATCGTTATGCAAGAACTTTGCTATGCAAGATCTTGGTTAGGGAAGATCTTGGTAATGCAAGATCTTGGTTAGGCAAGATCTTGGTTATGCAATATCATGCTTATGCAAAATCTTGGTTATGCAAGATCTTGGTTAGTGATGATCTTGGTTATGCGAGATCTTGGTTATGCAAGATCTTGGTTAGGGAAGATCTTGATTATGCAAGATCTTGGTTAGGCAAGATCTTGGTTACGCAAGATCTTGGTTATGCAAGATCTTCGTCATGCAAGATCTTGGTTATGCAAGATCTTGGTTAGGCAAGATCTTGGTTATGCAAGATCTTGGTTATGCAAGATCTTGGTTAGGCAAGATCTTCGTTAGGCAAGATCTTGGTTCGGGAAGATCTTGGTTAGGGAAGATCTTGGTTATGCAAGATCTTGGTTATCAAGATCTTGGTTAGGCAAGATCTTGGTTATGCAAGATCTTGGTTCGGGAAGATCTTGGTTAGGGAAGATCTTGGTTAGTGAAGATCTTGGTTATGCAAGATCTTGGTTATGCAAAATCTTGGTGATGCAAGATCTCTGTTATGCAAGATCTTGGTTATGCAAGATCTTGGTTATGCAAGATCATGCTTATGCAAAATCTTGGTTATGCAAGATCTTGGTTAGTGATGATCTTGGTTATGCGAGATCTTGGTTATGCAAGATCTTGGTTAGGGAAGATCTTGGTTATGCAAGATCTTTGTTAGGCAAGATCTTCGTTACCCAAGATCTTGGTTATGCAAGATCTTGGTTAGGCAAGATCTTGGTTATGCAAGGTCTTGGTTAGGGAAGATCTTGGTTATGCAAAATCTTGGTTATGCAAGATCTTGGTTATGCAAGGTCTTGGTTATGCAAGATCTTGGTTATGCAAGATCTTGGTTATGGAAGATCTTGGTTTTGCAAAATCTTGGTTAGGCAAGATCTTGGTTATGCAAGATCTTGGTTATGCAAGATCTTGGTTAGGCAAGATCTCGGTTAGGCAAGATCTTGGTTATGCAAGATCTTGGTTATGCAAGGTCTTGGTTATGCAAGATCTTGGTTATCAAAGATCTTGGTTATGCGAGATCTTGGTTAGGTAAGATCTTGGTTAGGCAAGATCTCGGTTAGGCAAGATCTTGGTTATGCAAGATCTTGGTTATGCAAGGTCTTGGTTATGCAAGATCTTGGTTATCAAAGATCTTGGTTATGCGAGATCTTGGTTAGGTAAGATCTTGGTTAGGCAAGATCTTGGTTATGAAAGATCTTGGTTATGCAAGATCTTGGTTATCAAAGATCTTGGTTATGCGAGATCATGGTTAGGTAAGATCTTGGTTAGGGAAGATCTTGGTTATGCAAGATCTTGGTTAGGCAAGATCTTGGTTATGCAAATTCTTGGTTATGCAAGATCTTGGTTAGGCAAGATCTTGGTTATCCAAGATCTTGGTTATGCAAGATCTTGGTTCGGGAAGATCTTGGTTAGGGAAGATCTTGGTTAGGGAAGATCTTGGTTATGCAAGATCTTGGTTATGCAAAATCTTGGTGATGCAAGATCTCTGTTATGCAAGATCTTGGTTATGCAAGATCTTGGTTAGGCATGATCTTGGTTATGCAAGATCTCGGTTATGCAAGATCTTTGTTAGGGTAGATCTTGGTTATGCAAGATCTTGGTTATGCAAAATCGTTGTTATGCAAGATCTTGGTTAGGGAAGATCTTGGTAATGCAAGATCTTGGTTAGGCAAGATCTTGGTTAGGGAAGATCTTGGTTATGAAAGATCTTGGTTATGCAAAATCTTGGTTATCAAAGATCTTGGCTATGCGAGATCTGCGTTATGTAAGATCTTTTTTAGGGAAGATCTTGGTTATGCAAGATCTTGGTTAGGCAAGATCTTGGTTAGGCAAGATCTTGGTTATGCAAGATCTTGGTTATGCAAGATCTTCGTCATGCAAGATCTTGGTTATGCAAGATCTTGGTTAGGCAAGATCTTGGTTAGGCAAGATCTTGCTTCGGGAAGATCTTGGTTAGGGAAGATCTTGGTTATGCAAGATCTTGCTTATTCAAGATCTTGGTTAGGCAAGATCTTGGTTAGGCAAGATCTTGGTTATGCAAGATCTCGGTTATGCAAGATCTTTTTTAGGGTAGATCTTGGTTAGGGAAGATCTTTGTTATGCAAAATCGTGGTTATGCAAGATCTTGGTTAGGGAAGATCTTGGTAATGCAAGATCTTGGTTAGGCAAGATCTTGGTTATGCAATATCATGCTTATGCAAAATCTTGGTTATGCAAGATTTTGGTTAGTGATGATCTTGGTTATGCGAGATCTTGGTTATGCAAGATCTTGGTTAGGGAAGATCTTGATTATGCAAGATCTTGGTTAGGCAAGATCTTGGTTACGCAAGATCTTGGTTATGCAAGATCTTCGTCATGCAAGATCTTGGTTATGCAAGATCTTGGTTAGGGAAGATCTTGGTTATGCAAGATCTTGGTTAGGGAAGATCTTGATTATGCAAGATCTTGGTTAGGCAAGATCTTGGTTAAGCAAGATCTTGGTTATGCAAGATCTTCGTCATGCAAGATCTTGGTTATGCAAGATCTTGGTTAGGCAAGATCTTGGTTAGGCAAGATCTTGGTTCGGGAAGATCTTGGTTAGGGAAGATCTTGGTTATGCAAGATCTTGGTTATGCAAGATCTTGGTTAGGCAAGATCTTCGTTAGGCAAGATCTTGGTTCGGGAAGATCTTGGTTATGCAAGATCTTGGTTATGCAAGATCTTGGTTATCAAGATCTTGGTTAGGCAAGATCTTGGTTATGCAAGATCTTGGTTCGGGAAGATCTTGGTTAGGGAAGATCTTGGTTAGGAAAGATCTTGGTTATGCAAGATCTTGGCTATGCAAAATCTTGGTGATGCAAGATCTCTGTTATGCAAGATCTTGGTTATGCAAGATCTTGGTTATGCAAGATCATGCTTATGCAAAATCTTGGTTATGCAAGATCTTGGTTAGTGATGATCTTGGTTATGCGAGATCTTGGTTATGCAAGATCTTGGTTAGGGAAGATCTTGGTTATGCAAGATCTTTGTTAGGCAAGATCTTCGTTACCCAAGATCTTGGTTATGCAAGATCTTGGTTAGGCAAGATCTTGGTTATGCAAGGTCTTGGTTAGGGAAGATCTTGGTTATGCAAAATCTTGGTTATGCAAGATCTTGGTTATGAAAGATCTTTGTTAGGGAAGATCTTGGTTATGCAAGATCTTGGTTATGCAAGATCTTGGTTATGCAAGATCTTGGTTATGGAAGATCTTGCTTTGGGAAGGTCTTGGTTATGCAAAATCGTGGTTAGGCAAGATCTTCGTTAGGGAAGATCTCGATTAGGGAAGATCTTGGTTATGCAAGATCTTGGTTATGCAAGATCTTGGTTATCAAAGATCTTGGTTATGCGAGATCTTGGTTATGAAAGATCTTGGTTAGGGAAGATCTTGGTTATGCAAGATCTTGGTTAGGCAAGATCTTGGTTATGCAAGATCTTGGTTATGCAAGATCTTGGTTAGGCAAGATTTTGGTTATCAAGATCTTGGTTAGGCAAGATCTTGGTTATGCAAGATCTTGGTTCGGGAAGATCTTGGTTAGGGAAGATCTTGGTTAGGGAAGATCTTGGTTATGCAAGATCTTTGTTATGCAAGATCTTGGTTATCAAAGATCTTGGTTATGCGAGATCTGGGTTATGCAAGATCTTTGTTCGGGAAGATCTTGGTTATGCAAGATCTTGGTTATGCAAGATCTTGGTTAGGCAAGATCTTGGTTATGCAAGATCTTGGTTCGGGAAGATCTTGGTTATGTAAGATCTTGGTTAGGGAAGATCTTGGTTATGCAAGATCTTGGTTATGCAAGATCTTGGTTATGCAAGATCTTGGGTCGGGAAGATCTTGGTTAGGGAAGATCTTGGTTAGGGAAGATCTTGGTTATGCAAGATCTTGGTTATGCAAGATCTTGGTTATGCAAGATGTTGGTTAGGGAAGATCTTGGTTATGCAAGATCTTGGTTATGCAAGATATTCGTTATGCAAGATCTTGGTTATGCAAGATCTTGGTTATGCAAGATCTTGGTTCGGGAAGATCTTCGTTATTGTAGATCTTGGTTATGCAAGATCTTGGTTATGCAAGATCTTGGTTGTGCAAAATTTTGGTTAGGCAAGATCTTGGTTAGGGAAGACCTTGGTTAGGGAAGATCATCGTTATGCAAGAACTTTGCTATGCAAGATCTCGGTTATGCAAGATCTTGGTTATACAAGATCTTGGTTAGGCAAGATCTTGGTTATGCAAGATCTTGGTTCGGGAATCTCTTGGTTATGCGAGATCTTGGTTATGCAAGATCTTGCTTAGGAAAGATCTTGGTTATGCAAAATCTTGGTTAGGCAAGATCTTCGTTACGGAAGATCTTGGTTAGGAAAGATGTCGGTTATGCAAGATCTTGGTTAGGGAAGTTCTTGGTTATCAAAGAACTTTGTTTTGCAAGATCTTGGTTATGCGAGATCTTGGTTATGAAAGATCTTGGTTAGGGAAGATCTTGGTTATGCAAGATCTTGGTTATCAAGATCTTGGTTATGCAAGATCTTGCTTAGGAAAGATCTTGGTTATGCAAAATCTTGGTTAGGCAAGATCTTCGTTACGGAAGATCTTGGTTAGGAAAGATGTCGGTTATGCAAGATCTTGGTTAGGGAAGTTCTTGGTTATCAAAGAACTTTGTTTTGCAAGATCTTGGTTATGCGAGATCTTGGTTATGCAAGATCTTGGTTATGCAAGATCTTGGTTAGGAAAGATCTTGGTTATCAAGATCTTGGTTAGGCAAGATCTTGGTTATGCAAGATCTTGGTTCGGGAAGATTTTGGTTAGGGAAGATCTTGGTTATGGAAGATCTAGGTTATGCAAGATCTTTGTTATGCAAGATCTTGGTTATCAAAGATCTTGGTTATGCGAGATCTGGGTTATGTAAGATCTTGGTTAGGGAAGATCTTGGTTATGCAAGATCTTGGTTAGGCAAGATCTTGGTTAGGGAAGATCTTGGTTATGCAAAATCTTGGTTAGGCAAGATCTTGGTTATGCAAGATCTTGGTTATGCAAGATCTTGGTTAGCCAAGATCTTGGTTATGCAAGATCTTGGTTAGGCAAGATCTTGGTTAGGGAAGATCTTGGTTATGCAAAATCTTGGTTAGGCAAGATCTTGGTTATGCAAGATCTTGGTTATGCAAGATCTTGGTTAGCCAAGATCTTGGTTATGCAAGATCTTGGTTAGGCAAGATCTTGGTGATGCAAGATCTTGGTTATGCAAGGTCTTGGTTATGCAAGATCTTGTTTATGGAAGATCTTGGTTAGGCAAGATCTTGGTTATGCAAGATGTTGGTTAGGCAAGATCTTGGTTAGGGAAGATCTTGGTTATGCAAAATCTTGGTTAGGCAAGATCTTGGTTATGCAAGATCTTGGTTATGCAAGATCTTGGTTAGGGAAGATCTTGGTTATGCAAAATCTTGGTTAGGCAAGATCTTGGTTATGCAAGATCTTGGTTATGCAAGATCTTGGTTAGCCAAGATCTTGGTTATGCAAGATCTTGGTTAGGCAAGATCTTGGTGATGCAAGATCTTGGTTATGCAAGGTCTTGGTTATGCAAGATCTTGTTTATGGAAGATCTTGGTTAGGCAAGATCTTGGTTATGCAAGATCTTGGTTAGGCAAGATCTTGGTTAGGCAAGATCTTGGTTAGGCAAGATCTTGGTTATGCAAGATCTTGGTTATTCAAGATCTTGGTTATCAAAGATCTTGGCTATTCGAGATCTGGGTTATGTAAGATCTTGTTTAGGGAAGATCTTGGTTATGCAAGATCTTGGTTAGGCAAGATCTTGGTTAGGCAAGATCTTGGTTTTGCAAGATCTTGGTTATGCAAGATCTTGGTTATGCAAGATCTCTGTCATGCAAGATCTTGGTTATGCAAGATCTTTGTTATGCAAGATCTTGGTTAGGCAAGATCTTGGTTAGGCAAGATTTTGGTTCGGGAAGATCTTGGTTAGGGAAGATCTTGGTTATGCAAATTCTTGGTTATGCAAGATCTTGGTTATGCAAGATCTTGGTTAGGCATGATCTTGGTTATGCAAGATCTTGGTTATGCAAGATCTTTGTTGGGGAAGATCTTAGGTATGCAAGATCTTGGTTAGGCAAGATCTTGGTTAGGGAAGATCTTGGCTAGGCAAGATCTTGGTTCGTAAAGATCTTGGTTATGCAAGATCTTGGTTATCAAAGATCTTGGTTATGCGAGATCTGGGTTATGTAAGATCTTGGTTAGGGAAGATCTTGGTTATGCAAGATCTTGGTTAGGCAAGATCTTGGTTATGCAAGATCTTGGTTCGGGAAGATCTTGGTTATGTAAGATCTTGGTTAGGGAAGATCTTGGTTATGCAAGATCTTGGTTATGCAAGATCTTGGGTCGGGAAGATCTTGGTTAGGGAAGATCTTGGTTAGGGAAGATCTTGGTTATGCAAGATCTTGGTTATGCAAGATCTTGGTTATGCAAGATGTTGGTTAGGGAAGATGTTGGTTAGGGAAGATCTTGGTTATGCAAGATCTTGGTTATGCAAGATATTCGTTATGCAAGATCTTCGTTATGCAAGATCTTGGTTATGCAAGATCTTGGTTCGGGAAGATCTTCGTTAGGGAAGATCTTGGTTATGCAAGATCTTGGTTATGCAAGATCTTGGTTGTGCAAAATTTTGGTTAGGCAAGATCTTGGTTAGGGAAGACCTTGGTTAGGGAAGATCATCGTTATGCAAGAACTTTGCTATGCAAGATCTTGGTTAGGGAAGATCTTGGTAATGCAAGATCTTGGTTAGGCAAGATCTTGGTTATGCAATATCATGCTTATGCAAAATCTTGGTTATGCAAGATCTTGGTTAGTGATGATCTTGGTTATGCGAGATCTTGGTTATGCAAGATCTTGGTTAGGGAAGATCTTGATTATGCAAGATCTTGGTTAGGCAAGATCTTGGTTACGCAAGATCTTGGTTATGCAAGATCTTCGTCATGCAAGATCTTGGTTATGCAAGATCTTGGTTAGGCAAGATCTTGGTTAGGCAAGATCTTGGTTCGGGAAGATCTTGGTTAGGGAAGATCTTGGTTATGCAAGATCTTGGTTATGCAAGATCTTGGTTAGGCAAGATCTTCGTTAGGCAAGATCTTGGTTCGGGAAGATCTTGGTTAGGGAAGATCTTGGTTATGCAAGATCTTGGTTATCAAGATCTTGGTTAGGCAAGATCTTGGTTATGCAAGATCTTGGTTCGGGAAGATCTTGGTTAGGGAAGATCTTGGTTAGGGAAGATCTTGGTTATGCAAGATCTTGGTTATGCAAAATCTTGGTGATGCAAGATCTCTGTTATGCAAGATCTTGGTTATGCAAGATCTTGGTTATGCAAGATCATGCTTATGCAAAATCTTGGTTATGCAAGATCTTGGTTAGTGATGATCTTGGTTATGCGAGATCTTGGTTATGCAAGATCTTGGTTAGGGAAGATCTTGGTTATGCAAGATCTTTGTTAGGCAAGATCTTCGTTACCCAAGATCTTGGTTATGCAAGATCTTGGTTAGGCAAGATCTTGGTTATGCAAGGTCTTGGTTAGGGAAGATCTTGGTTATGCAAAATCTTGGTTATGCAAGATCTTGGTTATGAAAGATCTTTGTTAGGGAAGATCTTGGTTATGCAAGATCTTGGTTATGCAAGATCTTGGTTATGCAAGATCTTGGTTATGGAAGATCTTGCTTTGGGAAGATCTTGGTTATGCAAAATCGTGGTTAGGCAAGATCTTCGTTAGGGAAGATCTCGATTAGGGAAGATCTTGGTTATGAAAGATCTTGGTTATCAAAGATCTTGGTTATGCGAGATCTTGGTTATGAAAGATCTTGGTTAGGGAAGATCTTGGTTATGCAAGATCTTGGTTAGGCAAGATCTTGGTTATGCAAGATCTTGGTTATCCAACATCTTGGTTAGGCAAGATCTTGGTTATCAAGATCTTGGTTAGGCAAGATCTTGGTTATGCAAGATCTTGGTTCGGGAAGATCTTGGTTAGGGAAGATCTTGGTTAGGGAAGATCTTGGTTATGCAAGATCTTTGTTATGCAAGATCTTGGTTATCAAAGATCTCGGTTATGCGAGATCTGGGTTATGTAAGATCTTGGTTAGGGAAGATCTTGGTTATGCAAGATCTTGGTTATGCAAGATCTTGGTTAGGCAAGATCTTGGTTATGCAAGATCTTGGTTCGGGAAGATCTTGGTTATGTAAGATCTTGGTTAGGGAAGATCTTGGTTATGCAAGATCTTGGTTATGCAAGATCTTGGTTATGCAAGATCTTGGGTCGGGAAGATCTTGGTTAGGGAAGATCTTGGTTAGGGAAGATCTTGGTTATGCAAGATCTTGGTTATGCAAGATGTTGGTTAGGGAAGATGTTGGTTAGGGAAGATCTTGGTTATGCAAGATCTTGGTTATGCAAGATATTCGTTATGCAAGATCTTCGTTATGCAAGATCTTGGTTATGCAAGATCTTGGTTCGGAAAGATCTTCGTTAGGGAAGATCTTGGTTATGCAAGATCTTGGTTATGCAAGATCTTGGTTGTGCAAAATTTTGGTTAGGCAAGATCTTGGTTAGGGAAGACCTTGGTTAGGGAAGATCATCGTTATGCAAGAACTTTGCTATGCAAGATCTTGGTTATGCAAGATCTTGGTTATGCAAGATCTTGGTTAGGCAAGATCTTGGTTATGCAAGATCTTGGTTCGGGAATCTCTTGGTTATGCAAGATCTTGGTTATGCAAGATCTTGCTTAGGAAAGATCTTGGTTATGCAAAATCTTGGTTAGGCAAGATCTTCGTTACGGAAGATCTTGGTTGGGAAAGATGTCGGTTATGCAAGATCTTGGTTAGGGAAGTTCTTGGTTATCAAAGAACTTTGTTTTGCAAGATCTTGGTTATGCGAGATCTTGGTTATGAAAGATCTTGGTTAGGGAAGATCTTGGTTATGCAAGATCTTGGTTATCAAGATCTTGGTTATGCAAGATCTTGCTTAGGAAAGATCTTGGTTATGCAAAATCTTGGTTAGGCAAGATCTTCGTTACGGAAGATCTTGGTTAGGAAAGATGTCGGTTATGCAAGATCTTGGTTAGGGAAGTTTTTGGTTATCAAAGAACTTTGTTTTGCAAGATCTTGGTTATGCGAGATCTTGGTTATGCAAGATCTTGGTTATGCAAGATCTTGGTTAGGCAAGATCTTGGTTATCAAGATCTTGGTTAGGCAAGATCTTGGTTATGCAAGATCTTGGTTCGGGAAGATCTTGGTTAGGGAAGATCTTGGTTAGGGAAGATCTTGGTTATGCAAGATCTTTGTTATGCAAGATCTTGGTTATCAAAGATCTTGGTTATGCGAGATCTGGGTTATGTAAGATCTTGGTTAGGGAAGATCTTGGTTATGCAAGATCTTGGTTATGCAAAATCTTGGTTAGGCAAGATCTTGGTTATGCAAGATCTTGGTTCGGGAAGATCTTGGTTATGTAAGATCTTGGTTAGGGAAGATCTTGGTTATGCAAGATCTTGGGTCGGGAAGATCTTGGTTAGGGAAGATCTTGGTTAGGGAAGATCTTGGTTATGCAAGATCTTGGTTATGCAAGATCTTGGTTATGCAAGATGTTGGTTAGGGAAGATGTTGGTTAGGGAAGATCTTGGTTATGCAAGATCTTGGTTATGCAAGATATTCGTTATGCAAGATCTTCGTTATGCAAGATCTTGGTTATGCAAGATCTTGGTTCGGGAAGATCTTCGTTAGGGAAGATCTTGGTTATGCAAGATCTTGGTTATGCAAGATCTTGGTTGTGCAAAATTTTGGTTAGGCAAGATCTTGGTTAGGGAAGACCTTGGTTAGGGAAGATCATCGTTATGCAAGAACTTTGCTATGCAAGATCTTGGTTATGCAAGATCTTGGTTATACAAGATCTTGGTTAGGCAAGATCTTGGTTATGCAAGATCTTGGTTCGGGAATCTCTTGGTTATGCAAGATCTTGGTTATGCAAGATCTTGCTTAGGAAAGATATTGGTTATGCAAAATCTTGGTTAGGCAAGATCTTCGTTACGGAAGATCTTGGTTAGGAAAGATGTCGGTTATGCAAGATCTTGGTTAGGGAAGTTCTTGGTTATCAAAGAACTTTGTTTTGCAAGATCTTGGTTATGCAAGATCTTGGTTAGGGAAGATCTTGGTTATGCAAAATCTTGGTTAGGCAAGATCTTGGTTATGCAAGATCTTGGTTATGCAAGATCTTGGTTAGCCAAGATCTTGGTTATGCAAGATCTTGGTTAGGCAAGATCTTTGTGATGCAAGATCTTGGTTATGCAAGGTCTTGGTTATGCAAGATCTTGTTTATGGAAGATCTTGGTTAGGCAAGATCTTGGTTATGCAAGATCTTGGTTAGGCAAGATCTTGGTTAGGCAAGATCTTGGTTAGGCAAGATCTTGGTTATGCAAGATCTTGGTTATTCAAGATCTTGGTTATCAAAGATCTTGGCTATTCGAGATCTGGGTTATGTAAGATCTTGTTTAGGGAAGATCTTGGTTATGCAAGATCTTGGTTAGGCAAGATCTTGGTTAGGCAAGATCTTGGTTATGCAAGATCTTGGTTATGCAAGATCTTGGTTATGCAAGATCTCTGTCATGCAAGATCTTGGTTATGCAAGATCTTTGTTATGCAAGATCTTGGTTAGGCAAGATCTTGGTTAGGCAAGATTTTGGTTCGGGAAGATCTTGGTTAGGGAAGATCTTGGTTAGGGAAGATCTTGGTTATGCAAATTCTTGGTTATGCAAGATCTTGGTTATGCAAGATCTTGGTTAGGCATGATCTTGGTTATGCAAGATCTTGGTTATGCAAGATCTTTTTTAGGGAAGATCTTAGGTATGCAAGATCTTGGTTAGGCAAGATCTTGGTTAGGGAAGATCTTGGCTAGGCAAGATCTTGGTTCGTAAAGATCTTGGTTATGCAAGATCTTGGTTATCAAAGATCTTGGTTATGCGAGATCTGGGTTATGTAAGATCTTGGTTAGGGAAGATCTTGGTTATGCAAGATCTTGGTTATGCAAGATCTTGGTTAGGCAAGATCTTGGTTATGCAAGATCTTGGTTCGGGAAGATCTTGGTTATGTAAGATCTTGGTTAGGGAAGATCTTGGGTCGGGAAGATCTTGGTTAGGGAAGATCTTGGTTAGGGAAGATCTTGGTTATGCAAGATCTTGGTTATGCAAGATGTTGGTTAGGGAAGATGTTGGTTAGGGAAGATCTTGGTTATGCAAGATCTTGGTTATGCAAGATATTCGTTATGCAAGATCTTCGTTATGCAAGATCTTGGTTATGCAAGATCTTGGTTCGGGAAGATCTTCGTTAGGGAAGATCTTGGTTATGCAAGATCTTGGTTATGCAAGATCTTGGTTGTGCAAAATTTTGGTTAGGCAAGATCTTGGTTAGGAAAGATCTTGGTTATGCAAGATCTTGCTTAGGAAAGATCTTGGTTATGCAAAATCTTGGTTAGGCAAGATCTTCGTTACGGAAGATCTTGGTTAGGAAAGATGTCGGTTATGCAAGATCTTGGTTAGGGAAGTTCTTGGTTATCAAAGAACTTTGTTTTGCAAGATCTTGGTTATGCAAGATCTTGGTTAGGGAAGATCTTAATTATGCAAAATCTTGGTTAGGCAAGATCTTGGTTATGCAAGATCTTGGTTATTCAAGATCTTGGTTAGCCAAGATCTTGGTTATGCAAGATCTTGGTTAGGCAAGATCTTGGTGATGCAAGATCTTGGTTATGCAAGGTCTTGGTTATGCAAGATCTTGTTTATGGAAGATCTTGGTTAGGCAAGATCTTGGTTATGCAAGATCTTGGTTAGGCAAGATCTTGGTTAGGCAAGATCTTGGTTAGGCAAAATCTTGATTATGCAAGATCTTGGTTATTCAAGATCTTGGTTATCAAAGATCTTGGCTATTCAAGATCTGGGTTATGTAAGATCTTGTTTAGGGAAGATCTTGGTTATGCAAGATCTTGGTTAGGCAAGATCTTGGTTAGGCAAGATCTTGGTTATGCAAGATCTTGGTTATGCAAGATCTGGGTTATGCAAGATCTCTGTCATGCAAGATCTTTGTTATGCAAGATCTTGGTTAGGCAAGATCTTGGTTAGGCAAGATTTTGGTTCGGGAAGATCTTGGTTAGGGAAGATCTTGGTTAGGGAAGATCTTGGTTATGCAAATTCTTGGTTATGCAAGATCTTGACTATGCAAGATCTTGGTTAGGCATGATCTTGGTTATGCAAGATCTTGGTTATGCAAGATCTTTGTTAGGGAAGATCTTAGGTATGCAAGATCTTGGTTAGGCAAGATCTTGGTTAGGGAAGATCTTGGCTAGGCTAGATCTTGGTTCGTAAAGATCTTGGTTATGCAAGATCTTGGTTAGGGTAGATCTTGGTTATGCAAGAACTTGGTTAGTTAAGATCTTGGTTATGCGAAATGTTGGTTATGCAAAATCTTGGTTAGGCAAGATCTTGGTTAGGGAAGATCTTCGTTAGGGAATCTCATGGTTATGCAAGAACTTTGCTATGCAAGATCTTGGTTATGCAATATCTTGGTTAGGCAAGATCATGGTTATGCAAGATCTTGGTTAGGCAAGATCTTGGTTATGCAAGATCTTGGTTAGGCAAGATGTTGGTTAGGGAAGATGTTGGTTAGGGAAGATGTTGGTTAGGGAAGATCTTGGTTATGCAAGATCTTGGTTATGCAAGATCTTAGTTATGCAAGATCTTGGTTATGCAAGATCTTGGTTATGCAAGATCTTGGTTCGGGAAGATCTTGGTTATGCAAGATCTCGGTTATGCAAGATCTTTGTTAGGGAAGATCTTGGTTATGCAAGCTCTTGCTTAGCGAAGATCGTGGTTATGCAAAATCGTAGTTAGGCAAGATCTTCGTCAGGGAATATCTTGATTAGGGAAGATCTTGGTTATGCAAGATCTTGGTCAAGGAAGATCTTGGTTAGGCAAGATCTTGGTTATGCAAGATCTTGGTTATGCAAGATCTTGGTTATCAAAGATCTTGGTTATGCGAGATCTGGGTTATGTAAGATCTTGGTTAGGGAAGATCTTGGTTATGCAAGATCTTGGTTAGGGAAGATCTTGCTTAGGCAAGATCTTGGTTATGCAAGATCTTGGTTATGCAAGATCTTGGTTATCAAAGATCTTGGCTATGCGAGATCTGGGTTATGTAAGATCTTGTTTAGGGAAGATCTTGGTTAGGGAAGATCTTGGTTAGGCAAGATCTTGGTTAGGCAAGATCTTGGTTATGCAAGATCTCTGTTATGCAAGATCTCCGTCATGCAAGATCTTGGTTATGCAAGATCTTTGTTATGCAAGATCTTGGTTAGGCAAGATCTTGGTTAGGCAAGCTTTCGGTTCGGGAAGATCTTGGTTAGGGAAGATCTTGGTTAGGGAAGATCTTGGTTATGCACGATCTTGGTTATGCAAGATCTTGGTTATGCAAGATCTTGGTTATGCAAGATCCTGGTTAGGCATGATCTTGGTTATGCAAGATCTTGGTTATCAAAGATCTTGGTTATGCGAGATCTTGGTTATGAAAGATCTTGGTTAGGGAAGATCTTGGTTATGCAAGATCTTGGTTAGGCAAGATCTTGGTTATGCAAGATCTTGGTTATGAAAGATCTTGGTTAGGCAAGATTTTGGTTATCAAGATCTTGGTTAGGCAAGATCTTGGTTATGCAAGATCTTGGTTCGGGAAGATCTTGGTTAGGGAAGATCTTGGTTAGGGAAGATCTTGGTTATGCAAGATCTTTGTTATGCAAGATCTTGGTTATCAAAGATCTTGGTTATGCGAGATCTGGGTTATGCAAGATCTTGGTTCGGGAAGATCTTGGTTATGCAAGATCTTGGTTATGCAAGATCTTGGTTAGGCAAGATCTTGGTTATGCAAGATCTTGGTTATGCAAGATCTTGGGTCGGGAAGATCTTGGTTAGGGAAGATCTTGGTTAGGGAAGATCTTGGTTATGCAAGATCTTGGTTATGCAAGATCTTGGTTATGCAAGATGTTGGTTAGGGAAGATCTTGGTTATGCAAGATCTTGGTTATGCAAGATATTCGTTATGCAAGATCTTGGTTATGCAAGATCTTGGGTCGGGAAGATCTTGGTTAGGGAAGATCTTGGTTAGGGAAGATCTTGGTTATGCAAGATCTTGGTTATGCAAGATCTTGGTTATGCAAGATCTTGGGTCGGGAAGATCTTGGTTAGGGAAGATCTTGGTTAGGGAAGATCTTGGTTATGCAAGATCTTGGTTATGCAAGATCTTGGTTATGCAAGATGTTGGTTAGGGAAGATCTTGGTTATGCAAGATCTTGGTTATGCAAGATATTCGTTATGCAAGATCTTGGTTATGCAAGATCTTGGTTATGCAAGATCTTTGTTCGGGAAGATCTTCGTTAGGGTAGATCTTGGTTATGCAAGATCTTGGTTATGCAAGATCTTGGTTGTGCAAAATTTTGGTTAGGCAAGATCTTGGTTAGGGAAGACCTTGGTTAGGGAAGATCATCGTTATGCAAGAACTTTGCTATGCAAGATCTCGGTTATGCAAGATCTTGGTTATACAAGATCTTGGTTAGGCAAGATCTTGGTTATGCAAGATCTTGGTTCGGGAATCTCTTGGTTATGCGAGATCTTGGTTATGCAAGATCTTGCTTAGGAAAGATCTTGGTTATGCAAAATCTTGGTTAGGCAAGATCTTCGTTACGGAAGATCTTGGTTAGGAAAGATGTCGGTTATGCAAGATCTTGGTTAGGGAAGTTCTTGGTTATCAAAGAACTTTGTTTTGCAAGATCTTGGTTATGCGAGATCTTGGTTATGAAAGATCTTGGTTAGGGAAGATCTTGGTTATGCAAGATCTTGGTTATCAAGATCTTGGTTATGCAAGATCTTGCTTAGGAAAGATCTTGGTTATGCAAAATCTTGGTTAGGCAAGATCTTCGTTACGGAAGATCTTGGTTAGGAAAGATGTCGGTTATGCAAGATCTTGGTTAGGGAAGTTCTTGGTTATCAAAGAACTTTGTTTTGCAAGATCTTGGTTATGCGAGATCTTGGTTATGCAAGATCTTGGTTATGCAAGATCTTGGTTAGGCAAGATCTTGGTTATCAAGATCTTGGTTAGGCAAGATCTTGGTTATGCAAGATCTTGGTTCGGGAAGATCTTGGTTAGGGAAGATCTTGGTTATGGAAGATCTAGGTTATGCAAGATCTTTGTTATGCAAGATCTTGGTTATCAAAGATCTTGGTTATGCGAGATCTGGGTTATGTAAGATCTTGGTTAGGGAAGATCTTGGTTATGCAAGATCTTGGTTATGCAAAATCTTGGTTAGGCAAGATGTTGGTTATGCAAGATCTTGGTTCGGGAAGATCTTGGTTATGTAAGATCTTGGTTAGGGAAGATCTTGGTTATGCAAGATCTTGGTTATGCAAGATCTTGGTTATGCAAGATCTTGGGTCGGGAAGATCTTGGTTAGGGAAGATCTTGGTTAGGGAAGATCTTGGTTATGCAAGATCTTGGTTATGCAAGATCTTGGTTATGCAAGATGTTGGTTAGGGAAGATGTTGGTTAGGGAAGATCTTGGTTATGCAAGATCTTGGTTATGCAAGATATTCGTTATGCAAGATCTTCGTTATGCAAGATCTTGGTTATGCAAGATCTTGGTTCGGGAAGATCTTCGTTAGGGAAGATCTTGGTTATGCAAGATCTTGGTTATGCAAGATCTTAGTTGTGCAAAATTTTGGTTAGGCAAGATCTTGGTTAGGGAAGACCTTGGTTAGGGAAGATCATCGTTATGCAAGAACTTTGCTATGCAAGATCTTGGTTATGCAAGATTTTGGTTATACAAGATCTTGGTTAGGCAAGATCTTGGTTATGCAAGATCTTGGTTCGGGAATCTCTTGGTTATGCAAGATCTTAATTATGCAAGATCTTGCTTAGGAAAGATCTTGGTTATGCAAAATCTTGGTTAGGCAAGATCTTCGTTACGGAAGATCTTGGTTAGGAAAGATGTCGGTTATGCAAGATCTTGGTTAGGGAAGTTCTTGGTTATCAAAGAACTTTGTTTTGCAAGATCTTGGTTATGCAAGATCTTGGTTAGGGAAGATCTTGGTTATGCAAAATCTTGGTTAGGCAAGATCTTGGTTATGCAAGATCTTGGTTATGCAAGATCTTGGTTAGCCAAGATCTTGGTTATGCAAGATCTTGGTTAGGCAAGATCTTGGTGATGCAAGATCTTGGTTATGCAAGGTCTTGGTTATGCAAGATCTTGTTTATGGAAGATCTTGGTTAGGCAAGATCTTGGTTATGCAAGATCTTGGTTAGGCAAGATCTTGGTTAGGCAAGATCTTGGTTAGGCAAGATCTTGGTTATGCAAGATCTTGGTTATTCAAGATCTTGGTTATCAAAGATCTTGGCTATTCGAGATCTGGGTTATGTAAGATCTTGTTTAGGGAAGATCTTGGTTATGCAAGATCTTGGTTAGGCAAGATCTTGGTTAGGCAAGATCTTGGTTTTGCAAGATCTTGGTTATGCAAGATCTTGGTTATGCAAGATCTCTGTCATGCAAGATCTTGGTTATGCAAGATCTTTGTTATGCAAGATCTTGGTTAGGTAAGATCTTGGTTAGGCAAGATTTTGGTTCGGGAAGATCTTGGTTAGGGAAGATGTTGGTTAGGGAAGATGTTGGTTATGCAAATTCTTGGTTATGCAAGATCTTGGTTATGCAAGATCTTGGTTAGGCATGATCTTGGTTATGCAAGATCTTGGTTATGCAAGATCTTTGTTAGGGAAGATCTTAGGTATGCAAGATCTTGGTTAGGCAAGATCTTGGTTATGCAAGATCTTCGTCATGCAAGATCTTGGTTATGCAAGATCTTGGTTAGGCAAGATCTTGGTTAGGCAAGATCTTGGTTCGGGAAGATCTTGGTTAGGGAAGATCTTGGTTATGCAAGATCTTGGTTATGCAAGATCTTGGTTAGGCAAGATCTTCGTTAGGCAAGATCTTGGTTATGCAAGATCTTGGGTCGGGAAGATCTTGGTTAGGGAAGATCTTGGTTAGGGAAGATCTTGGTTATGCAAGATCTTGGTTATGCAAGATCTTGGTTATGCAAGATGTTGGTTATGCAAGATATTCGTTATGCAAGATCTTCGTTATGCAAGATCTTGGTTATGCAAGATCTTGGTTATGCAAGATCATGCTTATGCAAAATCTTGGTTATGCAAGATCTTGGTTAGTGATGATCTTGGTTATGCGAGATCTTGGTTATGCAAGATCTTGGTTAGGGAAGATCTTGGTTATGCAAGATCTTTGTTAGGCAAGATCTTCGTTACCCAAGATCTTGGTTATGCAAGATCTTGGTTAGGCAAGATCTTGGTTATGCAAGGTCTTGGTTAGGGAAGATCTTGGTTATGCAAAATCTTGGTTATGCAAGATCTTGGTTATGAAAGATCTTTGTTAGGGAAGATCTTGGTTATGCAAGATCTTGGTTATGCAAGATCTTGGTTATGCAAGATCTTGGTTATGGAAGATCTTGCTTTGGGAAGATCTTGGTTATGCAAAATCGTGGTTAGGCAAGATCTTCGTTAGGGAAGATCTCGATTAGGGAAGATCTTGGTTATGCAAGATCTTGGTTATCAAAGATCTTGGTTATGCGAGATCTTGGTTATGAAAGATCTTGGTTAGGGAAGATCTTGGTTATGCAAGATCTTGGTTAGGCAAGATCTTGGTTATGCAAGATCTTGGTTATCCAAGATCTTGGTTAGGCAAGATCTTGGTTATCAAGATCTTGGTTAGGCAAGATCTTGGTTATGCAAGATCTTGGTTCGGGAAGATCTTGGTTAGGGAAGATCTTGGTTAGGGAAGATCTTGGTTATGCAAGATCTTTGTTATGCAAGATCTTGGTTATCAAAGATCTCGGTTATGCGAGATCTGGGTTATGTAAGATCTTGGTTAGGGAAGATCTTGGTTATGCAAGATCTTGGTTATGCAAGATCTTGGTTAGGCAAGATCTTGGTTATGCAAGATCTTGGTTCGGGAAGATCTTGGTTATTTAAGATCTTGGTTAGGGAAGATCTTGGTTATGCAAGATCTTGGTTATGCAAGATCTTGGTTATGCAAGATCTTGGGTCGGGAAGATCTTGGTTAGGGAAGATCTTGGTTAGGGAAGATCTTGGTTATGCAAGATCTTGGTTATGCAAGATGTTGGTTAGGGAAGATGTTGGTTAGGGAAGATCTTGGTTATGCAAGATCTTGGTTATGCAAGATATTCGTTATGCAAGATCTTCGTTATGCAAGATCTTGGTTATGCAAGATCTTGGTTCGGAAAGATCTTCGTTAGGGAAAATCTTGGTTATGCAAGATCTTGGTTATGCAAGATCTTGGTTGTGCAAAATTTTGGTTAGGCAAGATCTTGGTTAGGGAAGACCTTGGTTAGGGAAGATCATCGTTATGCAAGAACTTTGCTATGCAAGATCTTGGTTATGCAAGATCTTGGTTATGCAAGATCTTGGTTAGGCAAGATCTTGGTTATGCAAGATCTTGGTTCGGGAATCTCTTGGTTATGCAAGATCTTGGTTATGCAAGATCTTGCTTAGGAAAGATCTTGGTTATGCAAAATCTTGGTTAGGCAAGATCTTCGTTACGGAAGATCTTGGTTAGGAAAGATGTCGGTTATGCAAGATCTTGGTTAGGGAAGTTCTTGGTTATCAAAGAACTTTGTTTTGCAAGATCTTGGTTATGCGAGATCTTGGTTATGAAAGATCTTGGTTAGGGAAGATCTTGGTTATGCAAGATCTTGGTTATCAAGATCTTGGTTATGCAAGATCTTGCTTAGGAAAGATCTTGGTTATGCAAAATCTTGGTTAGGCAAGATCTTCGTTACGGAAGATCTTGGTTAGGAAAGATGTCGGTTATGCAAGATCTTGGTTAGGGAAGTTTTTGGTTATCAAAGAACTTTGTTTTGCAAGATCTTGGTTATGCGAGATCTTGGTTATGCAAGATCTTGGTTATGCAAGATCTTGGTTAGGCAAGATCTTGGTTATCAAGATCTTGGTTAGGCAAGATCTTGGTTATGCAAGATCTTGGTTCGGGAAGATCTTGGTTAGGGAAGATCTTGGTTAGGGAAGATCTTGGTTATGCAAGATCTTTGTTATGCAAGATCTTGGTTATCAAAGATCTTGGTTATGCGAGATCTGGGTTATGTAAGATCTTGGTTAGGGAAGATCTTGGTTATGCAAGATCTTGGTTATGCAAGATCTTGGTTAGGCAAGATCTGGGTTATGCAAGATCTTGGTTCGGGAAGATCTTGGTTATGTAAGATCTTGGTTAGGGAAGAT
Source organism: Blastomussa wellsi (assembly GCA_947652115.1). NCBI lineage: Eukaryota > Metazoa > Cnidaria > Anthozoa > Scleractinia > Plerogyridae > Blastomussa > Blastomussa wellsi. Next base: position 22,004,377 of record OX393569.1, read on the forward strand.
CTTGGTTATGCAAGATCTTGGTTATGCAAGATCTTGGGTCGGGAAGATCTTGGTTAGGGAAGATCTTGGTTAGGGAAGATCTTGGTTATGCAAGATCTTGGTTATGCAAGATGTTGGTTAGGGAAGATGTTGGTTAGGGAAGATCTTGGTTATGCAAGATCTTGGTTATGCAAGATATTCGTTATGCAAGATCTTCGTTATGCAAGATCTTGGTTATGCAAGATCTTGGTTCGGGAAGATCTTCGTTAGGGAAGATCTTGGTTATGCAAGATCTTGGTTATGCAAGATCTTGGTTGTGCAAAATTTTGGTTAGGCAAGATCTTGGTTAGGGAAGACCTTGGTTAGGGAAGATCATCGTTATGCAAGAACTTTGCTATGCAAGATCTTGGTTATGCAAGATCTTGGTTATACAAGATCTTGGTTAGGCAAGATCTTGGTTATGCAAGATCTTGGTTCGGGAATCTCTTGGTTATGCAAGATCTTGGTTATGCAAGATCTTGCTTAGGAAAGATCTTGGTTATGCAAAATCTTGGTTAGGCAAGATCTTCGTTACGGAAGATCTTGGTTAGGAAAGATGTCGGTTATGCAAGATCTTGGTTAGGGAAGTTCTTGGTTATCAAAGAACTTTGTTTTGCAAGATCTTGGTTATGCAAGATCTTGGTTAGGGAAGATCTTGGTTATGCAAAATCTTGGTTAGGCAAGATCTTGGTTATGCAAGATCTTGGTTATGCAAGATCTTGGTTAGCCAAGATCTTGGTTATGCAAGATCTTGGTTAGGCAAGATCTTTGTGATGCAAGATCTTGGTTATGCAAGGTCTTGGTTATGCAAGATCTTGTTTATGGAAGATCTTGGTTAGGCAAGATCTTGGTTATGCAAGATCTTGGTTAGGCAAGATCTTGGTTAGGCAAGATCTTGGTTAGGCAAGATCTTGGTTATGCAAGATCTTGGTTATTCAAGATCTTGGTTATCAAAGATCTTGGCTATTCGAGATCTGGGTTATGTAAGATCTTGTTTAGGGAAGATCTTGGTTATGCAAGATCTTGGTTAGGCAAGATCTTGGTTATGCAAGATATTCGTTATGCAAGATCTTCGTTATGCAAGATCTTGGTTATGCAAGATCTTGGTTCGGGAAGATCTTCGTTAGGGAAGATCTTGGTTATGCAAGATCTTGGTTATGCAAGATCTTGGTTGTGCAAAATTTTGGTTAGGCAAGATCTTGGTTAGGAAAGATCTTGGTTATGCAAGATCTTGCTTAGGAAAGATCTTGGTTATGCAAAATCTTGGTTAGGCAAGATCTTCGTTACGGAAGATCTTGGTTAGGAAAGATGTCGGTTATGCAAGATCTTGGTTAGGGAAGTTCTTGGTTATCAAAGAACTTTGTTTTGCAAGATCTTGGTTATGCAAGATCTTGGTTAGGGAAGATCTTGGTTATGCAAAATCTTGGTTAGGCAAGATCTTGGTTATGCAAGATCTTGGTTATGCAAGATCTTGGTTAGCCAAGATCTTGGTTATGCAAGATTTTGGTTAGGCAAGATCTTGGTGATGCAAGATCTTGGTTATGCAAGGTCTTGGTTATGCAAGATCTTGTTTATGGAAGATCTTGGTTAGGCAAGATCTTGGTTATGCAAGATCTTGGTTAGGCAAGATCTTGGTTAGGCAAGATCTTGGTTAGGCAAAATCTTGGTTATGCAAGATCTTGGTTATTCAAGATCTTGGTTATCAAAGATCTTGGCTATTCAAGATCTGGGTTATGTAAGATCTTGTTTAGGGAAGATCTTGGTTATGCAAGATCTTGGTTAGGCAAGATCTTGGTTAGGCAAGATCTTGGTTATGCAAGATCTTGGTTATGCAAGATCTTGGTTATGCAAGATCTCTGTCATGCAAGATCTTTGTTATGCAAGATCTTGGTTAGGCAAGATCTTGGTTAGGCAAGATTTTGGTTCGGGAAGATCTTGGTTAGGGAAGATCTTGGTTAGGGAAGATCTTGGTTATGCAAATTCTTGGTTATGCAAGATCTTGACTATGCAAGATCTTGGTTAGGCATGATCTTGGTTATGCAAGATCTTGGTTATGCAAGATCTTTGTTAGGGAAGATCTTAGGTATGCAAGATCTTGGTTAGGCAAGATCTTGGTTAGGGAAGATCTTGGCTAGGCAAGATCTTGGTTTGTAAAGATCTTGGTTATGCAAGATCTTGGTTAGGGTAGATCTTGGTTATGCAAGAACTTGGTTAGTTAAGATCTTGGTTATGCGAAATGTTGGTTATGCAAAATCTTGGTTAGGCAAGATCTTGGTTAGGGAAGATCTTCGTTAGGGAATCTCATGGTTATGCAAGAACTTTGCTATGCAAGATCTTGGTTATGCAATATCTTGGTTAGGCAAGATCATGGTTATGCAAGATCTTGGTTAGGCAAGATCTTGGTTATGCAAGATCTTGGTTAGGCAAGATGTTGGTTAGGGAAGATGTTGGTTAGGGAAGATGTTGGTTAGGGAAGATCTTGGTTATGCAAGATCTTGGTTATGCAAGATCTTAGTTATGCAAGATCTTGGTTATGCAAGATCTTGGTTATGCAAGATCTTGGTTCGGGAAGATCTTGGTTAGGGAAGATCTTGGTTATGCAAGATCTTGGTTATGGAAGATCTTGCTTAGGCAAGATCTTGGTTATGCAAAATCTTGGTTAGGCAAGATCTTCGTTAGGGAAGATCTTGGTTAGGGAAGATCATGGTTATGCAAGAACTTTGCTATGCAAGATCTTGGTTATGCAAGATCTTGGTTATGCAAGATCTTGGTTAGGCAAGATCTTGGTTATTCAAGATGTTGGTTAGGGAAGATGTTGGTTAGATAAGATGTTGGTTAGGGAAGATCTTCGTTATGCAAGATCTTGGTTATGCAAGATATTGGTTATGCAAGATCTTTTTTATTCAAAATCTTGGTTAGGCAAGATCTTCGTTAAAGAAGATTTTTGTTAGGGAAAATCTTGGTTATGCAAGATCTTGGTTATGCAAGATCTTGGTTAGGCTAGATCTTGGTTAGGAAAAATCTTGGCTAGGGAAGATCTTGGTTCGTAAAGATCTTGGCTATGCAAGATCTTGGTTATGCAAGATCTTGGTTAGGGAAGAGCTTGGTTATGCCTGAACTTGGTTAGTTAAGATCTTGGTTATGCGAAATCTTGGTTATGCAAAATCTTGGTTAGGCAAGATCTTGGTTAGGGAAGATCTTCGTTAGGGAATGTCATGGTTATGCAAGATTTTTGCTATGCAAGATCTTGGTTATGCAAGATCTTGGTTATGCAAGATCTTGGTAAGGCAAGATCTTGGTTATGCAAGATTGTGGTTAGGGAAGATGTTGGTTAAGAAAGATGTTGGTTAGGGAAGATCTTGGTTATGCAAGATCTTGGTTATGCAAGATCTTCGTTATGCAAGATCTTGGTTAATCAAGATCTTGGTTATGCAAGATGTTGGTTAGGGAAAATGTTGGTTAGGGAAGATCTTGGTTAGGGAAGATCATGGTTATGCAAGATCTTGGTTATGCAAGATCTTGGTTAGGCATGATCTTGGTTATGCAAGATCTTGGTTATGCAAGATCTTTGTTAGGGAAGATCTTAGGTATGCAAGATCTTGGTTAGGCAAGATCTTGGTTAGGGAAGATCTTGGCTAGGCAAGTTCTTGGTTCGTAAAGATCTTGGTTATGCAAGATCTTGGTTATCAAAGATCTTGGTTATGCGAGATCTGGGTTATGTAAGATCTTGGTTAGGGAAGATCTTGGTTATGCAAGATCTTGGTTAGGCAAGATCTTGGTTATGCAAGATCTTGGTTCGGGAAGATCTTGGTTATGTAAGATCTTGGTTAGGGAAGATCTTGGTTATGCAAGATCTTGGTTATGCAAGATCTTGGGTCGGGAAGATCTTGGTTAGGGAAGATCTTGGTTAGGGAAGATCTTGGTTATGCAAGATCTTGGTTATGCAAGATCTTGGTTATGCAAGATGTTGGTTAGGGAAGATGTTGGTTAGGGAAGATCTTGGTTATGCAAGATCTTGGTTATGCAAGATATTCGTTATGCAAGATCTTCGTTATGCAAGATCTTGGTTATGCAAGATCTTGGTTCGGGAAGATCTTCGTTAGGGAAGATCTTGGTTATGCAAGATCTTGGTTATGCAAGATCTTGGTTGTGCAAAATTTTGGTTAGGCAAGATCTTGGTTAGGGAAGACCTTGGTTAGGGAAGATCATCGTTATGCAAGAACTTTGCTATGCAAGATCTTGGTTAGGGAAGATCTTGGTAATGCAAGATCTTGGTTAGGCAAGATCTTGGTTATGCAATATCATGCTTATGCAAAATCTTGGTTATGCAAGATCTTGGTTAGTGATGATCTTGGTTATGCGAGATCTTGGTTATGCAAGATCTTGGTTAGGGAAGATCTTGATTATGCAAGATCTTGGTTAGGCAAGATCTTGGTTACGCAAGATCTTGGTTATGCAAGATCTTCGTCATGCAAGATCTTGGTTATGCAAGATCTTGGTTAGGCAAGATCTTGGTTAGGCAAGATCTTGGTTCGGGAAGATCTTGGTTAGGGAAGATCTTGGTTATGCAAGATCTTGGTTATGCAAGATCTTGGTTAGGCAAGATCTTCGTTAGGCAAGATCTTGGTTCGGGAAGATCTTGGTTAGGGAAGATCTTGGTTATGCAAGATCTTGGTTATCAAGATCTTGGTTAGGCAAGATCTTGGTTATGCAAGATCTTGGTTCGGGAAGATCTTGGTTAGGGAAGATCTTGGTTAGGGAAGATCTTGGTTATGCAAGATCTTGGTTATGCAAAATCTTGGTGATGCAAGATCTCTGTTATGCAAGATCTTGGTTATGCAAGATCTTGGTTATGCAAGATCATGCTTATGCAAAATCTTGGTTATGCAAGATCTTGGTTAGTGATGATCTTGGTTATGCGAGATCTTGGTTATGCAAGATCTTGGTTAGGGAAGATCTTGGTTATGCAAGATCTTTGTTAGGCAAGATCTTCGTTACCCAAGATCTTGGTTATGCAAGATCTTGGTTAGGCAAGATCTTGGTTATGCAAGGTCTTGGTTAGGGAAGATCTTGGTTATGCAAAATCTTGGTTATGCAAGATCTTGGTTATGAAAGATCTTTGTTAGGGAAGATCTTGGTTATGCAAGATCTTGGTTATGCAAGATCTTGGTTATGCAAGATCTTGGTTATGGAAGATCTTGCTTTGGGAAGATCTTGGTTATGCAAAATCGTGGTTAGGCAAGATCTTCGTTAGGGAAGATCTCGATTAGGGAAGATCTTGGTTATGCAAGATCTTGGTTATCAAAGATCTTGGTTATGCGAGATCTTGGTTATGAAAGATCTTGGTTAGGGAAGATCTTGGTTATGCAAGATCTTGGTTAGGCAAGATCTTGGTTATGCAAGATCTTGGTTATCCAAGATCTTGGTTAAGCAAGATCTTGGTTATCAAGATCTTGGTTAGGCAAGATCTTGGTTATGCAAGATCTTGGTTCGGGAAGATCTTGGTTAGGGAAGATCTTGGTTAGGGAAGATCTTGGTTATGCAAGATCTTTGTTATGCAAGATCTTGGTTATCAAAGATCTCGGTTATGCGAGATCTGGGTTATGTAAGATCTTGGTTAGGGAAGATCTTGGTTATGCAAGATCTTGGTTATGCAAGATCTTGGTTAGGCAAGATCTTGGTTATGCAAGATCTTGGTTCGGGAAGATCTTGGTTATGTAAGATCTTGGTTAGGGAAGATCTTGGTTATGCAAGATCTTGGTTATGCAAGATCTTGGTTATGCAAGATCTTGGGTCGGGAAGATCTTGGTTAGGGAAGATCTTGGTTAGGGAAGATCTTGGTTATGCAAGATCTTGGTTATGCAAGATGTTGGTTAGGGAAGATGTTGGTTAGGGAAGATCTTGGTTATGCAAGATCTTGGTTATGCAAGATATTCGTTATGCAAGATCTTCGTTATGCAAGATCTTGGTTATGCAAGATCTTGGTTCGGAAAGATCTTCGTTAGGGAAGATCTTGGTTATGCAAGATCTTGGTTATGCAAGATCTTGGTTGTGCAAAATTTTGGTTAGGCAAGATCTTGGTTAGGGAAGACCTTGGTTAGGGAAGATCATCGTTATGCAAGAACTTTGCTATGCAAGATCTTGGTTATGCAAGATCTTGGTTATGCAAGATCTTGGTTAGGCAAGATCTTGGTTATGCAAGATCTTGGTTCGGGAATCTCTTGGTTATGCAAGATCTTGGTTATGCAAGATCTTGCTTAGGAAAGATCTTGGTTATGCAAAATCTTGGTTAGGCAAGATCTTCGTTACGGAAGATCTTGGTTAGGAAAGATGTCGGTTATGCAAGATCTTGGTTAGGGAAGTTCTTGGTTATCAAAGAACTTTGTTTTGCAAGATCTTGGTTATGCGAGATCTTGGTTATGAAAGATCTTGGTTAGGGAAGATCTTGGTTATGCAAGATCTTGGTTATCAAGATCTTGGTTATGCAAGATCTTGCTTAGGAAAGATCTTGGTTATGCAAAATCTTGGTTAGGCAAGATCTTCGTTACGGAAGATCTTGGTTAGGAAAGATGTCGGTTATGCAAGATCTTGGTTAGGGAAGTTTTTGGTTATCAAAGAACTTTGTTTTGCAAGATCTTGGTTATGCGAGATCTTGGTTATGCAAGATCTTGGTTATGCAAGATCTTGGTTAGGCAAGATCTTGGTTATCAAGATCTTGGTTAGGCAAGATCTTGGTTATGCAAGATCTTGGTTCGGGAAGATCTTGGTTAGGGAAGATCTTGGTTAGGGAAGATCTTGGTTATGCAAGATCTTTGTTATGCAAGATCTTGGTTATCAAAGATCTTGGTTATGCGAGATCTGGGTTATGTAAGATCTTGGTTAGGGAAGATCTTGGTTATGCAAGATCTTGGTTATGCAAGATCTTGGTTAGGCAAGATCTTGGTTATGCAAGATCTTGGTTCGGGAAGATCTTGGTTATGTAAGATCTTGGTTAGGGAAGATCTTGGTTATGCAAGATCTTGGTTATGCAAGATCTTGGGTCGGGAAGATCTTGGTTAGGGAAGATCTTGGTTAGGGAAGATCTTGGTTATGCAAGATCTTGGTTATGCAAGATGTTGGTTAGGGAAGATGTTGGTTAGGGAAGATCTTGGTTATGCAAGATCTTGGTTATGCAAGATATTCGTTATGCAAGATCTTCGTTATGCAAGATCTTGGTTATGCAAGATCTTGGTTCGGGAAGATCTTCGTTAGGGAAGATCTTGGTTATGCAAGATCTTGGTTATGCAAGATCTTGGTTGTGCAAAATTTTGGTTAGGCAAGATCTTGGTTAGGGAAGACCTTGGTTAGGGAAGATCATCGTTATGCAAGAACTTTGCTATGCAAGATCTTGGTTATGCAAGATCTTGGTTATACAAGATCTTGGTTAGGCAAGATCTTGGTTATGCAAGATCTTGGTTCGGGAATCTCTTGGTTATGCAAGATCTTGGTTATGCAAGATCTTGCTTAGGAAAGATCTTGGTTATGCAAAATCTTGGTTAGGCAAGATCTTCGTTACGGAAGATCTTGGTTAGGAAAGATGTCGGTTATGCAAGATCTTGGTTAGGGAAGTTCTTGGTTATCAAAGAACTTTGTTTTGCAAGATCTTGGTTATGCAAGATCTTGGTTAGGGAAGATCTTGGTTATGCAAAATCTTGGTTAGGCAAGATCTTGGTTATGCAAGATCTTGGTTATGCAAGATCTTGGTTAGCCAAGATCTTGGTTATGCAAGATCTTGGTTAGGCAAGATCTTTGTGATGCAAGATCTTGGTTATGCAAGGTCTTGGTTATGCAAGATCTTGGTTAGGCAAGATCTTGGTTAGGCAAGATCTTGGTTAGGCAAGATCTTGGTTATGCAAGATCTTGGTTAGGCAAGATCTTGGTTAGGCAAGATCTTGGTTAGGCAAGATCTTGGTTATGCAAGATCTTGGTTATTCAAGATCTTGGTTATCAAAGATCTTGGCTATTCGAGATCTGGGTTATGTAAGATCTTGTTTAGGGAAGATCTTGGTTATGCAAGATCTTGGTTAGGCAAGATCTTGGTTAGGCAAGATCTTGGTTATGCAAGATCTTGGTTATGCAAGATCTTGGTTATGCAAGATCTCTGTCATGCAAGATCTTGGTTATGCAAGATCTTTGTTATGCAAGATCTTGGTTAGGCAAGATCTTGGTTAGGCAAGATTTTGGTTCGGGAAGATCTTGGTTAGGGAAGATCTTGGTTAGGGAAGATCTTGGTTATGCAAATTCTTGGTTATGCAAGATCTTGGTTATGCAAGATCTTGGTTAGGCATGATCTTGGTTATGCAAGATTTTGGTTATGCAAGATCTTTGTTAGGGAAGATCTTAGGTATGCAAGATCTTGGTTAGGCAAGATCTTGGTTAGGGAAGATCTTGGCTAGGCAAGATCTTGGTTCGTAAAGATTATGGTTATGCAAGATCTTGGTTATCAAAGATCTTGGTTATGCGAGATCTGGGTTATGTAAGATCTTGGTTAGGGAAGATCTTGGTTATGCAAGATCTTGGTTATGCAAGATCTTGGTTAGGCAAGATCTTGGTTATGCAAGATCTTGGTTCGGGAAGATCTTGGTTATGTAAGATCTTGGTTAGGGAAGATCTTGGTTATGCAAGATCTTGGTTATGCAAGATCTTGGTTATGCAAGATCTTGGGTCGGGAAGATCTTGGTTAGGGAAGATCTTGGTTAGGGAAGATCTTGGTTATGCAAGATCTTGGTTATGCAAGATGTTGGTTAGGGAAGATGTTGGTTAGGGAAGATCTTGGTTATGCAAGATCTTGGTTATGCAAGATATTCGTTATGCAAGATCTTCGTTATGCAAGATCTTGGTTATGCAAGATCTTGGTTCGGGAAGATCTTCGTTAGGGAAGATCTTGGTTATGCAAGATCTTGGTTATGCAAGATCTTGGTTGTGCAAAATTTTGGTTAGGCAAGATCTTGGTTAGGAAAGATCTTGGTTATGCAAGATCTTGCTTAGGAAAGATCTTGGTTATGCAAAATCTTGGTTAGGCAAGATCTTCGTTACGGAAGATCTTGGTTAGGAAAGATGTCGGTTATGCAAGATCTTGGTTAGGGAAGTTCTTGGTTATCAAAGAACTTTGTTTTGCAAGATCTTGGTTATGCAAGATCTTGGTTAGGGAAGATCTTGGTTATGCAAAATCTTGGTTAGGCAAGATCTTGGTTATGCAAGATCTTGGTTATGCAAGATCTTGGTTAGCCAAGATCTTGGTTATGCAAGATCTTGGTTAGGCAAGATCTTGGTGATGCAAGATCTTGGTTATGCAAGGTCTTGGTTATGCAAGATCTTGTTTATGGAAGATCTTGGTTAGGCAAGATCTTGGTTATGCAAAATCTTGGTTATGCAAGATCTTGGTTATTCAAGATCTTGGTTATCAAAGATCTTGGCTATTCAAGATCTGGGTTATGTAAGATCTTGTTTAGGGAAGATCTTGGTTATGCAAGATCTTGGTTAGGCAAGATCTTGGTTAGGCAAGATCTTGGTTATGCAAGATCTTGGTTATGCAAGATCTTGGTTATGCAAGATCTCTGTCATGCAAGATCTTTGTTATGCAAGATCTTGGTTAGGCAAGATCTTGGTTAGGCAAGATTTTGGTTCGGGAAGATCTTGGTTAGGGAAGATCTTGGTTAGGGAAGATCTTGGTTATGCAAATTCTTGGTTATGCAAGATCTTGACTATGCAAGATCTTGGTTAGGCATGATCTTGGTTATGCAAGATCTTGGTTATGCAAGATCTTTGTTAGGGAAGATCTTAGGTATGCAAGATCTTGGTTAGGCAAGATCTTGGTTAGGGAAGATCTTGGCTAGGCAAGATCTTGGTTTGTAAAGATCTTGGTTATGCAAGATCTTGGTTAGGGTAGATCTTGGTTATGCAAGAACTTGGTTAGTTAAGATCTTGGTTATGCGAAATGTTGGTTATGCAAAATCTTGGTTAGGCAAGATCTTGGTTAGGGAAGATCTTCGTTAGGGAATCTCATGGTTATGCAAGAACTTTGCTATGCAAGATCTTGGTTATGCAATATCTTGGTTAGGCAAGATCATGGTTATGCAAGATCTTGGTTAGGCAAGATCTTGGTTATGCAAGATCTTGGTTAGGCAAGATGTTGGTTAGGGAAGATGTTGGTTAGGGAAGATGTTGGTTAGGGAAGATCTTGGTTATGCAAGATCTTGGTTATGCAAGATCTTGGTTATGCAAGATCTTGGTTATGCAAGATCTTGAATGGGAAGATCTTGGTTAGGGAAGATCTTGGTTATGCAAGATCTTGGTTATGCAAGATCTTGCTTAGGCAAGATCTTGGTTATGCAAAATCTTGGTTAGGCAAGATCTTCGTTAGGGAAGATCTTGGTTAGGGAAGATCATGGTTATGCAAGAACTTTGCTATGCAAGATCTTGGTTATGCAAGATCTTGGTTATGCAAGATCTTGGTTAGGCAAGATCTTGGTTATTCAAGATGTTGGTTAGGGAAGATGTTGGTTAGATAAGATGTTGGTTAGGGAAGATCTTCGTTATGCAAGATCTTGGTTATGCAAGATATTGGTTATGCAAGATCTTTTTTATTCAAAATCTTGGTTAGGCAAGATCTTCGTTAAAGAAGATTTTTGTTAGGGAAAATCTTGGTTATGCAAGATCTTGGTTATGCAAGATCTTGGTTAGGCTAGATCTTGGTTAGGGAAAATCTTGGCTAGGGAAGATCTTGGTTCGTAAAGATCTTGGTTATGCAAGATCTTGGTTATGCAAGATCTTGGTTAGGGAAGAGCTTGGTTATGCCTGAACTTGGTTAGTTAAGATCTTGGTTATGCGAAATCTTGGTTATGCAAAATCTTGGTTAGGCAAGATCTTGGTTAGGGAAGATCTTCGTTAGGGAATGTCATGGTTATGCAAGATTTTTGCTATGCAAGATCTTGGTTATGCAAGATCTTGGTTATGCAAGATCTTGGTAAGGCAAGATCTTGGTTATGCAAGATTGTGGTTAGGGAAGATGTTGGTTAAGGAAGATGTTGGTTAGGGAAGATCTTGGTTATGCAAGATCTTGGTTATGCAAGATCTTCGTTATGCAAGATCTTGGTTAATCAAGATCTTGGTTATGCAAGATGTTGGTTAGGGAAAATGTTGGTTAGGGAAGATCTTGGTTAGGGAAGATCATGGTTATGCAAGATCTTGGTTATGCAAGATCTTGGTTAGGCATGATCTTGGTTATGCAAGATCTTGGTTATGCAAGATCTTTGTTAGGGAAGATCTTAGGTATGCAAGATCTTGGTTAGGCAAGATCTTGGTTAGGGAAGATCTTGGCTAGGCAAGATCTTGGTTCGTAAAGATCTTGGTTATGCAAGATCTTGGTTATCAAAGATCTTGGTTATGCGAGATCTGGGTTATGTAAGATCTTGGTTAGGGAAGATCTTGGTTATGCAAGATCTTGGTTAGGCAAGATCTTGGTTATGCAAGATCTTGGTTCGGGAAGATCTTGGTTATGTAAGATCTTGGTTAGGGAAGATCTTGGTTATGCAAGATCTTGGTTATGCAAGATCTTGGGTCGGGAAGATCTTGGTTAGGGAAGATCTTGGTTAGGGAAGATCTTGGTTATGCAAGATCTTGGTTATGCAAGATCTTGGTTATGCAAGATGTTGGTTAGGGAAGATGTTGGTTAGGGAAGATCTTGGTTATGCAAGATCTTGGTTATGCAAGATATTCGTTATGCAAGATCTTCGTTATGCAAGATCTTGGTTATGCAAGATCTTGGTTCGGGAAGATCTTCGTTAGGGAAGATCTTGGTTATGCAAGATCTTGGTTATGCAAGATCTTGGTTGTGCAAAATTTTGGTTAGGCAAGATCTTGGTTAGGGAAGACCTTGGTTAGGGAAGATCATCGTTATGCAAGAACTTTGCTATGCAAGATCTTGGTTAGGGAAGATCTTGGTAATGCAAGATCTTGGTTAGGCAAGATCTTGGTTATGCAATATCATGCTTATGCAAAATCTTGGTTATGCAAGATCTTGGTTAGTGATGATCTTGGTTATGCGAGATCTTGGTTATGCAAGATCTTTGTTAGGGAAGATCTTGATTATGCAAGATCTTGGTTAGGCAAGATCTTGGTTACGCAAGATCTTGGTTATGCAAGATCTTCGTCATGCAAGATCTTGGTTATGCAAGATCTTGGTTAGGCAAGATCTTGGTTAGGGAAGATCTTGGTTCGGGAAGATCTTGGTTAGGGAAGATCTTGGTTATGCAAGATCTTGGTTATGCAAGATCTTGGTTAGGCAAGATCTTCGTTAGGCAAGATCTTGGTTCGGGAAGATCTTGGTTAGGGAAGATCTTGGTTATGCAAGATCTTGGTTATCAAGATCTTGGTTAGGCAAGATCTTGGTTATGCAAGATCTTGGTTCGGGAAGATCTTGGTTAGGGAAGATCTTGGTTAGGGAAGATCTTGGTTATGCAAGATCTTGGTTATGCAAAATCTTGGTGATGCAAGATTTTTGTTATGCAAGATCTTGGTTATGCAAGATCTTGGTTATGCAAGATCATGCTTATGCAAAATCTTGGTTATGCAAGATCTTGGTTAGTGATGATCTTGGTTATGCGAGATCTTGGTTATGCAAGATCTTGGTTAGGGAAGATCTTGGTTATGCAAGATCTTTGTTAGGCAAGATCTTCGTTACCCAAGATCTTGGTTATGCAAGATCTTGGTTAGGCAAGATCTTGGTTATGCAAGGTCTTGGTTAGGGAAGATCTTGGTTATGCAAAATCTTGGTTATGCAAGATCTTGGTTATGAAAGATCTTTGTTAGGGAAGATCTTGGTTATGCAAGATCTTGGTTATGCAAGATCTTGGTTATGCAAGATCTTGGTTATGGAAGATCTTGCTTTGGGAAGATCTTGGTTATGCAAAATCGTGGTTAGGCAAGATCTTCGTTAGGGAAGATCTCGATTAGGGAAGATCTTGGTTATGCAAGATCTTGGTTATCAAAGATCTTGGTTATGCGAGATCTTGGTTATGAAAGATCTTGGTTAGGGAAGATCTTGGTTATGCAAGATCTTGGTTAGGCAAGATCTTGGTTATGCAAGATCTTGGTTATCCAAGATCTTGGTTAGGCAAGATCTTGGTTATCAAGATCTTGGTTAGGCAAGATCTTGGTTATGCAAGATCTTGGTTCGGGAAGATCTTGGTTAGGGAAGATCTTGGTTAGGGAAGATCTTGGTTATGCAAGATCTTTGTTATGCAAGATCTTGGTTATCAAAGATCTCGGTTATGCGAGATCTGGGTTATGTAAGATCTTGGTTAGGGAAGATCTTGGTTATGCAAGATCTTGGTTATGCAAGATCTTGGTTAGGCAAGATCTTGGTTATGCAAGATCTTGGTTCGGGAAGATCTTGGTTATGTAAGATCTTGGTTAGGGAAGATCTTGGTTATGCAAGATCTTGGTTATGCAAGATCTTGGTTATGCAAGATCTTGGGTCGGGAAGATCTTGGTTAGGGAAGATCTTGGTTAGGGAAGATCTTGGTTATGCAAGATCTTGGTTATGCAAGATGTTGGTTAGGGAAGATGTTGGTTAGGGAAGATCTTGGTTATGCAAGATCTTGGTTATGCAAGATATTCGTTATGCAAGATCTTCGTTATGCAAGATCTTGGTTATGCAAGATCTTGGTTCGGAAAGATCTTCGTTAGGGAAGATCTTGGTTATGCAAGATCTTGGTTATGCAAGATCTTGGTTGTGCAAAATTTTGGTTAGGCAAGATCTTGGTTAGGGAAGACCTTGGTTAGGGAAGATCATCGTTATGCAAGAACTTTGCTATGCAAGATCTTGGTTATGCAAGATGTTGGTTATGCAAGATCTTGGTTAGGCAAGATCTTGGTTATGCAAGATCTTGGTTCGGGAATCTCTTGGTTATGCAAGATCTTGGTTATGCAAGATCTTGCTTAGGAAAGATCTTGGTTATGCAAAATCTTGGTTAGGCAAGATCTTCGTTACGGAAGATCTTGGTTAGGAAAGATGTCGGTTATGCAAGATCTTGGTTAGGGAAGTTCTTGGTTATCAAAGAACTTTGTTTTGCAAGATCTTGGTTATGCGAGATCTTGGTTATGAAAGATCTTGGTTAGGGAAGATCTTGGTTATGCAAGATCTTGGTTATCAAGATCTTGGTTATGCAAGATCTTGCTTAGGAAAGATCTTGGTTATGCAAAATCTTGGTTAGGCAAGATCTTCGTTACGGAAGATCTTGGTTAGGAAAGATGTCGGTTATGCAAGATCTTGGTTAGGGAAGTTTTTGGTTATCAAAGAACTTTGTTTTGCAAGATCTTGGTTATGCGAGATCTTGGTTATGCAAGATCTTGGTTATGCGAGATCTTGGTTAAGTAAGATCTTGGTTAGGGAAGATCTTGGTTATGCAAGATCTTGGTTAGGCAAGATCTTGGTTATGCAAGATCTTGGTTAGGCAAGATCTTGGTTATCAAGATCTTGGTTAGGCAAGATCTTGGTTATGCAAGATCTTGGTTCGGGAAGATCTTGGTTAGGGAATATCTTGGTTATGCAAGATCTTTGTTATGCAAAATCTTGGTGATGCAAGATCTTTGTTATGCAAGATCTTGGTTATGCAAGATCTTGGTTATGCAAGATCATGCTCATGCAAAATCTTGGTTATGCAAGATCTTGGTTAGTGATGATCTTGGTTATGCGAGATCTTGGTTATGCAAGATCTTGGTTAGGCAAGATCTTGGTTTCGCAAGATCTTGGTTATGCAAGATCTTGGTTAGGCAAGATATTGGTTATGCAAGATCTTGGTTAGGCAAGATGTTAGTTATGCAAGATCTTGGTTAGGCAAGATCTTGGTTAAGCAAGATCTTGGTTATGCAAGGTCTTGGTTATGCAAGATCTTGGTTATGCAAGATCTTGGTTATGGAAGATCTTGGTTTTGCAAGATCTTGGTTATGCAAGATCTTGGTTATGGAAGATCTTGCTTAGGGAAGATCTTGGATATGCAAAATCGTGGTTAGGCAAGATCTTCGTTAGGGAAGATCTTGATTAGGGAAAATCTTGGTTATGCAAGATCTTGGTTATGCAAGATCTTGGTTCGGGAAGATCTTGGTTAGGGAAGATCTTGGTTTGGGAAGATCTTGGTTATGCAAGATCTTTTTTATGCAAAATCTTGGTGATGCAAGATCTCTGTTATGCAAGATCTTGGTTATGCAAGATCTTGGTTATGCAAGATCATGCTCATGCAAAATCTTGGTTATGCAAGATCTTGGTTAGTGATGATCTTGGTTATGCGAGATTTTGGGTATGCAAGATCTTGGTTAGGGAAGATCTTGGTTATGCAAGATCTTGGTTAGGCAAGATCTTGGTTATGCAAGATCTTGGTCAGGGAAGATCTTGGTTATCCAAAATCTTGGTTATGCAAGATCTTGGTTATGCAAGATCTTTGTTAGGGAAGATCTTGGTTATGCAAGATCTTGGTTATGCAAGATCTTGGTTAGGGAAGATCTCTGTTATGCAAAATCGTGGTTAGGCAAGATCTTCGTTAGGGAAGATCTCGATTAGGGAAGATCTTGGTTATGCAAGATCTTGGTTATGCAAGATCTTGGTTATCAAAGATCTTGGTTATGCGAGATCTTGGTTATGTAAGATCTTGGTTAGGGAAGATCTTGGTTATGCAAGATCTTGGTTAGGCAAGATCTTGGTTATGCATGATCTTGGTTATGCAAGATCTTGGTTAGGCAAGATCTTGGTTATCAAGATCATGGTTAGGCAAGATCTTGGTTATGCAAGATCTTCGTTCGGGAAGATCTTGGTTAGGGAAGATCTTGGTTAGGGAAGATCTTAGTTATGCAAGATCTTGGTTATGCAAAATCTTGGTGATGCAAGATCTCTGTTATCCAAGATCTTGGTTATGCAAGATCTTGGTTAGGCATGATCTTGGTTATGCAAGATCTCGGTTATGCAAGATCTTTGTTAGGGAAGATCTTGGTTATGCAAGCTCTTGCTTAGCGAAGATCGTGGTTATGCAAAATCGTAGTTAGGCAAGATCTTCGTTAGGGAATATCTTGATTAGGGAAGATCTTGGTTATGCAAGATCTTGGTTATGGAAGATCTTGGTTATCAAAGATCTTGGTTATGCGAGATCTGGGTTATGTAAGATCTTGGTTAGGGAAGATCTTGGTTATGCAAGATCTTGGTTAGGCAAGATCTTGCTTAGGCAAGATCTTGGTTATGCAAGATCTTGGTTATGCAAGATCTTGGTTATCAAAGATCTTGGCTATGCGAGATCTGGGTTATGTAAGATCTTGTTTAGGGAACATCTTGGTTAGGGAAGATCTTGGTTAGGCAAGATCTTGGTTAGGCAAGATCTTGGTTATGCAAGATCTCTGTCAATCAAGATCTTGGTTGTGCAAGATCTTTGTTATGCAAGATCTTGGTTAGGCAAGATCTTGGTTAGGCAAGCTTTCGGTTCGGGAAGATCTTGGTTAGGGAAGATCTTGGTTAGGGAAGATCTTGGTTATGCACGATCTTGGTTATGCAAGATCCTGGTTAGGCATGATCTTGGTTATGCAAGATCTTGGTTATGCAAGATCTTTGTTAGGGAAGATCTTGGTTATGCAAGATCTTAGTTAGGCAAGATCTTGGTTAGGGAACATCTTGGCTAGGCAAGATCTTGGTTCGTAAAGATCTTGGTTATGCAAGATCTTGGTTAGGGTAGATCTTGGTTATGCAAGAACTTGGTTAGTTAAGATCTTGGTTATGCGAAATCTTGGTTATGCAAAATCTTGGTTAGGCAAGATCTTGGTTATGCAAGATCTTGGTTATGCAAGATCTTGGTTGTGCAAGACCTTGGTTAGGCAAGATCTTGGTTATGCAAGATGTTGGTTAGAGAAGATGTTGGTTAGGGAAGATGTTGTTTAGGGAAGATCTTGGTTATGCAAGATCTTGGTTATGCAAGATCTTGGTTATGCAAGATGTTGGTTAGGGAAGATGTTGGTTAGGGAAGATGTTGGTTAGGGAAGATCTTGGTTATGCAAGATCTTGGTTATGCAAGATCTTGGTTATGCAAGATCTTGGTTATGCAAGATCTTGGTTCGGGAAGATCTTGGTTATGGAAGATCTTGCTTAGGGAAGATCTTGGATATGAAAAATCGTGGTTAGGCAAGATCTTCGTTAGGGAAGATCTTGATTAGGGAAAATCTTGGTTATGCAAGATCTTGGTTATGCAAGATCTTGGTTATGCGAGATCTTGGTTAAGTAAGATCTTGGTTAGGGAAAATCTTGGTGATGCAAGATCTTTGTTATGCAAGATCTTGGTTATGCAAGATCTTGGTTATGCAAGATCATGCTCATGCAAAATCTTGGTTATGCAAGATCTTGGTTAGTGATGATCTTGGTTATGCGAGATCTTGGTTATGCAAGATCTTGGTTAGGCAAGATCTTGGTTATGGAAGATCTTGCTTAGGGAAGATCTTGGATATGAAAAATCGTGGTTAGGCAAGATCTTCGTTAGGGAAGATCTTGATTAGGGAAAATCTTGGTTATGCAAGATCTTGGTTATGCAAGATCTTGGTTATGCGAGATCTTGGTTAAGTAAGATCTTGGTTAGGGAAGATCTTGGTTATGCAAGATCTTGGTTAGGCAAGATCTTGGTTATGCAAGATCTTGGTTAGGCAAGATCTTGGTTATCAAGATCTTGGTTAGGCAAGATCTTGGTTATGCAAGATCTTGGTTCGGGAAGATCTTGGTTAGGGAATATCTTGGTTATGCAAGATCTTTGTTATGCAAAATCTTGGTGATGCAAGATCTTTGTTATGCAAGATCTTGGTTATGCAAGATCTTGGTTATGCAAGATCATGCTCATGCAAAATCTTGGTTATGCAAGATCTTGGTTAGTGATGATCTTGGTTATGCGAGATCTTGGTTATGCAAGATCTTGGTTAGGCAAGATCTTGGTTTCGCAAGATCTTGGTTATGCAAGATCTTGGTTAGGCAAGATATTGGTTATGCAAGATCTTGGTTAGGCAAGATGTTAGTTATGCAAGATCTTGGTTAGGCAAGATCTTGGTTAAGCAAGATCTTGGTTATGCAAGGTCTTGGTTATGCAAGATCTTGGTTATGCAAGATCTTGGTTATGGAAGATCTTGGTTTTGCAAGATCTTGGTTATGCAAGATCTTGGTTATGGAAGATCTTGCTTAGGGAAGATCTTGGATATGCAAAATCGTGGTTAGGCAAGATCTTCGTTAGGGAAGATCTTGATTAGGGAAAATCTTGGTTATGCAAGATCTTGGTTATGCAAGATCTTGGTTCGGGAAGATCTTGGTTAGGGAAGATCTTGGTTAGGGAAGATCTTGGTTATGCAAGATCTTTTTTATGCAAAATCTTGGTGATGCAAGATCTCTGTTATGCAAGATCTTGGTTATGCAAGATCTTGGTTATGCAAGATCATGCTCATGCAGAATCTTGGTTATGCAAGATCTTGGTTAGTGATGATCTTGGTTATGCGAGATTTTGGGTATGCAAGATCTTGGTTAGGGAAGATCTTGGTTATGCAAGATCTTGGTTAGGCAAGATCTTGGTTATGCAAGATCTTGGTCAGGGAAGATCTTGGTTATCCAAAATCTTGGTTATGCAAGATCTTGGTTATGCAAGATCTTTGTTAGGGAAGATCTTGGTTATGCAAGATCTTGGTTATGCAAGATCTTGCTTAGGGAAGATCTCTGTTATGCAAAATCGTGGTTAGGCAAGATATTCGTTAGGGAAGATCTCGATTAGGGAAGATCTTGTTTATGCAAGATCTTGGTTATGCAAGATCTTGGTTATCAAAGATCTTGGTTATGCGAGATCTTGGTTATGTAAGATCTTGGTTAGGGAAGATCTTGGTTATGCAAGATCTTGGTTAGGCAAGATCTTGGTTATGCATGATCTTGGTTATGCAAGATCTTGGTTAGGCAAGATCTTGGTTATCAAGATCTTGGTTAGGCAAGATCTTGGTTATGCAAGATCTTGGTTCGGGAAGATCTTGGTTAGGGAAGATCTTGGTTAGGGAAGATCTTAGTTATGCAAGATCTTGGTTATGCAAAATCTTGGTGATGCAAGATCTCTGTTATCCAAGATCTTGGTTATGCAAGATCTTGGTTAGGCATGATCTTGGTTATGCAAGATCTCGGTTATGCAAGATCTTTGTTAGGGAAGATCTTGGTTATGCAAGCTCTTGCTTAGCGAAGATCGTGGTTATGCAAAATCGTAGTTAGGCAAGATCTTCGTTAGGGAATATCTTGATTAGGGAAGATCTTGGTTATGCAAGATCTTGGTTATGGAAGATCTTGGTTATCAAAGATCTTGGTTATGCGAGATCTGGGTTATTTAAGATCTTGGTTAGGGAAGATCTTGGTTATGCAAGATCTTGGTTAGGCAAGATCTTGCTTAGGCAAGATCTTGGTTATGCAAGATCTTGGTTATGCAAGATCTTGGTTATCAAAGATCTTGGCTATGCGAGATCTGGGTTATGTAAGATCTTGTTTAGGGAAGATCTTGGTTAGGGAAGATCTTGGTTAGGCAAGATCTTGGTTAGGCAAGATCTTGGTTATGCAAGATCTCTGTTATGCAAGATCTCTGTCAATCAAGATCTTGGTTGTGCAAGATCTTTGTTATGCAAGATCTTGGTTAGGCAAGATCTTGGTTAGGCAAGCTTTCGGTTCGGGAAGATCTTGGTTAGGGAAGATCTTGGTTAGGGAAGATCTTGGTTATGCACGATCTTGGTTATGCAAGATCCTGGTTAGGCATGATCTTGGTTATGCAAGATCTTGGTTATGCAAGATCTTTGTTAGGGAAGATCTTGGTTATGCAAGATCTTTGTTAGGCAAGATCTTGGTTAGGGAACATCTTGGCTAGGCAAGATCTTGGTTCGTAAAGATCTTGGTTATGCAAGATCTTGGTTAGGGTAGATCTTGGTTATGCAAGAACTTGGTTAGTTAAGATCTTGGTTATGCGAAATCTTGGTTATGCAAAATCTTGGTTAGGCAAGATCTTGGTTATGCAAGATCTTGGTTATGCAAGATCTTGGTTGTGCAAGACCTTGGTTAGGCAAGATCTTGGTTATGCAAGATGTTGGTTAGAGAAGATGTTGGTTAGGGAAGATGTTGTTTAGGGAAGATCTTGGTTATGCAAGATCTTGGTTATGCAAGATCTTGGTTATGCAAGATGTTGGTTAGGGAAGATGTTGGTTAGGGAAGATGTTGGTTAGGGAAGATCTTGGTTATGCAAGATCTTGGTTATGCAAGATCTTGGTTATGCAAGATCTTGGTTCGGGAAGATCTTGGTTATGGAAGATCTTGCTTAGGGAAGATCTTGGATATGAAAAATCGTGGTTAGGCAAGATCTTCGTTAGGGAAGATCTTGATTAGGGAAAATCTTGGTTATGCAAGATCTTGGTTATGCAAGATCTTGGTTATGCGAGATCTTGGTTAAGTAAGATCTTGGTTAGGGAAAATCTTGGTGATGCAAGATCTTTGTTATGCAAGATCTTGGTTATGCAAGATCTTGGTTATGCAAGATCATGCTCATGCAAAATCTTGGTTATGCAAGATCTTGGTTAGTGATGATCTTGGTTATGCGAGATCTTGGTTATGCAAGATCTTGGTTAGGCAAGATCTTGGTTTCGCAAGATCTTGGTTATGCAAGATCTTGGTTAGGCAAGATATTGGTTATGCAAGATCTTGGTTAGGCAAGATGTTAGTTATGCAAGATCTTGGTTAGGCAAGATCTTGGTTAAGCAAGATCTTGGTTATGCAAGGTCTTGGTTATGCAAGATCTTGGTTATGCAAGATCTTGGTTATGGAAGATCTTGGTTTTGCAAGATCTTGGTTATGCAAGATCTTGGTTATGGAAGATCTTGCTTAGGGAAGATCTTGGATATGCAAAATCGTGGTTAGGCAAGATCTTCGTTAGGGAAGATCTTGATTAGGGAAAATCTTGGTTATGCAAGATCTTGGTTATGCAAGATCTTGGTTCGGGAAGATCTTGGTTAGGGAAGATCTTGGTTAGGGAAGATCTTGGTTATGCAAGATCTTTTTTATGCAAAATCTTGGTGATGCAAGATCTGATCTCTGTTATGCAAGATCTTGGTTATGCAAGATCTTGGTTATGCAAGATCATGCTCATGCAAAATCTTGGTTATGCAAGATCTTGGTTAGTGATGATCTTGGTTATGCGAGATTTTGGGTATGCAAGATCTTGGTTAGGGAAGATCTTGGTTATGCAAGATCTTGGTTAGGCAAGATCTTGGTTATGCAAGATCTTGGTCAGGGAAGATCTTGGTTATCCAAAATCTTGGTTATGCAAGATCTTGGTTATGCAAGATCTTTGTTAGGGAAGATCTTGGTTATGCAAGATCTTGGTTATGCAAGATCTTGGTTATGCAAGATCTTGGTTATGCAAGATCTTGCTTAGGGAAGATCTCTGTTATGCAAAATCGTGGTTAGGCAAGATCTTCGTTAGGGAAGATCTCGATTAGGGAAGATCTTGGTTATGCAAGATCTTGGTTATGCAAGATCTTGGTTATCAAAGATCTTGGTTATGCGAGATCATGGTTATGTAAGATCTTGGTTAGGGAAGATCTTGGTTATGCAAGATCTTGGTTAGGCAAGATCTTGGTTATGCATGATCTTGGTTATGCAAGATCTTGGTTAGGCAAGATCTTGGTTATCAAGATCTTGGTTAGGCAAGATCTTGGTTATACAAGATCTTGGTTCGGGAAGATCTTGGTTAGGGAAGATCTTGGTTAGGGAAGATCTTAGTTATGCAAGATCTTGGTTATGCAAAATCTTGGTGATGCAAGATCTCTGTTATCCAAGATCTTGGTTATGCAAGATCTTGGTTAGGCATGATCTTGGTTATGCAAGATCTCGGTTATGCAAGATCTTTGTTAGGGAAGATCTTGGTTATGCAAGCTCTTGCTTAGCGAAGATCGTGGTTATGCAAAATCGTAGTTAGGCAAGATCTTCGTTAGGGAATATCTTGATTAGGGAAGATCTTGGTTATGCAAGATCTTGGTTATGGAAGATCTTGGTTATCAAAGATCTTGGTTATGCAAAATCTGGGTTATGTAAGATCTTGGTTAGGGAAGATCTTTGTTATGCAAGATCTTGGTTAGGCAAGATCTTGCTTAGGCAAGATCTTGGTTATGCAAGATCTTGGTTATGCAAGATCTTGGTTATCAAAGATCTTGGCTATGCGAGATCTGGGTTATGTAAGATCTTGTTTAGGGAAGATCTTGGTTAGGGAAGATCTTGGTTAGGCAAGATCTTGGTTAGGCAAGATCTTGGTTATGCAAGATCTCTGTTATGCAAGATCCTGGTTAGGCATGATCTTGGTTATGCAAGATCTTGGTTATGCAAGATCTTTGTTAGGGAAGATCTTGGTTAGGGAACATCTTGGCTAGGCAAGATCTTGGTTCGCAAAGATCTTGGTTATGCAAGATCTTGGTTAGGGTAGATCTTGGTTATGCAAGAACTTGGTTAGTTAAGATCTTGGTTATGCGAAATCTTGGTTATGCAAAATCTTGGTTAGGCAAGATCTTGGTTATGCAAGATCTTGGTTATGCAAGATCTTGGTTATGCAAGACCTTGGTTATGCAAGATCTTGGTTATGCAGGATGTTGGTTAGAGAAGATGTTGGTTAGGGAAGATGTTGTTTAGGGAAGATCTTGGTTATGCAAGATCTTGGTTATGCAAGATCTTGGTTATGCAAGATGTTGGTTAGGGAAGATTTTGGTTAGGGAAGATGTTGGTTAGGGAAGATCTTGGTTATGCAAGATCTTGGTTATGCAAGATTTTGGTTATGCAAGATCTTGGTTATGCAAGATCTTGGTTATGCAAGATCTTGGTTCGGGAAGATCTTGGTTAGGGAAGATCTTGGTTATGCAAGATCTTGGTTATGCAAGATCTTGCTTAGCCAAGATCTTGGTTATGCAAAATCTTGGTTAGGCAAGATCTTCGTTAGGGAAGATCTTGGTTAGGGAAGATCATGGTTTTGCAAGAACTTTGCTATGCAAGATCTTGGTTATGCAAGATCTTGGTTAGGCAAGATTTTGGTTATTCAAGATGTTGGTTAGCGAAGGTGTTGGTTAG
Organism: Blastomussa wellsi; assembly: GCA_947652115.1. Lineage (NCBI taxonomy): Eukaryota > Metazoa > Cnidaria > Anthozoa > Scleractinia > Plerogyridae > Blastomussa > Blastomussa wellsi. The sequence goes on from OX393569.1 coordinate 22,027,562, forward strand.
ATAAGATGTTGGTTAGGAAAGATCTTGGTTATGCAAGATCTTGGTTAGTGATGATCTTGGTTATGCCAGATCTTGGTTATGCAAGATCGTGGTTAGGGAAGATCTTGGTTAGGCATGATCTTGGTTATGCAAAATCTCGGTTATGCAACATCTTTGTTAGGGAAGATCTTGGTTATGCAAGCTCTTGCTTAGCGAAGATCGTGGTTATGCAAAATCGTAGTTAGGCAAGATCTTCGTTAGGGAATATCTTGATTAGGGAAGATCTTGGTTATGCAAGATCTTGGTTATGGAAGATCTTGGTTATCAAAGATCTTGGTTATGCGAGATCTGGGTTATGTAAGATCTTGGTTAGGGAAGATCTTTGTTATGCAAGATCTTGGTTAGGCAAGATCTTGCTTTGGCAAGATCTTGGTTATGCAAGATCTTGGTTATGCAAGATCTTGGTTATCAAAGATCTTGGCTATGCGAGATCTGGGTTATGTAAGATCTTGTTTAGGGAAGATCTTGGTTAGGGAAGATCTTGGTTAGGCAAGATCTTGGTTAGGCAAGATCTTGGTTATGCAAGATCTCTGTTATGCAAGATCTCTGTCAATCAAGATCTTGGTTGTGCAAGATCTTTGTTATGCAAGATCTTGGTTTGGCAAGATCTTGGTTAGGCAAGCTTTCGGTTCGGGAAGATCTTGGTTAGGGAAGATCTTGGTTAGGGAAGATCTTGGTTATGCACGATCTTGGTTATGCAAGATCTTGGTTATGCAAGATCTTGGTTATGCAAGATCCTGGTTAGGCATGATCTTGGTTGTGCAAGATCTTGGTTATGCAAGATCTTTGTTAGGGAAGATCTTGGTTATGCAAGATCTTGGTTAGGCAAGATCTTGGTTAGGGAACATCTTGGCTAGGCAAGATCTTGGTTCGTAAAGATCTTGGTTATGCAAGATCTTGGTTAGGGTAGATCTTGGTTATGCAAGAACTTGGTTAGTTAAGATCTTGGTTATGCGAAATCTTGGTTATGCAAAATCTTGGTTAGGCAAGATCTTGGTTATGCAAGATCTTGGTTATGCAAGATCTTGGTTATGCAAGATCTTGGTTAGGCAAGATCTTGGTTATGCAAGATGTTGGTTAGAGAAGATGTTGGTTAGGGAAGATGTTGGTTAGGGAAGATCTTGGTTATGCAAGATCTTGGTTATGCAAGATCTTGGTTATGCAAGATGTTGGTTAGGGAAGATGTTGGTTAGGGAAGATCTTGGTTAGGGAAGATCTTGGTTATGCAAGATCTTGGTTATGCAAGATCTTGGTTATGCAAGATTTGGTTATGCAAGATCATGGTTATGCAAGATCTTGGTTTGGGAAGATCTTGGCTAGGGAAGATCTTGGTTATGCAAGATCTTGGTTATGCAAAATCTTGCTTAGGCAAGATCTTGGTTATGCAAAATCTTGGTTAGGCAAGATCTTCGTTAGGGAAGATCTTGGTTAGGGAAGATCATGGTATTGCAAGAACTTTGCTATGCAAGATCTTGGTTATGCAAGATCTTGGTTAGGCAAGATCTTGGTTATTCAAGATGTTGGTTAGCGAAGATGTTGGTTAGATAAGATGTTGGTTAGGAAAGATCTTGGTTATGCAAGATCTTGGTTAGTGATGATCTTGGTTATGCCAGATCTTGGTTATGCAAGATCGTGGTTAGGAAAGATCTTGGTCATGCAAGATCTTGGTTAGGCAAGATCTTTGTTAGGCAAGATCTTGGTTATGCAAGATCTTGGTTAGGCAAGATCTTGGTTATGCAAGATCTTGGTTAGGGAAGATCTTGGTTATGCAAAATCTTGGTTATGCAAGATCTTGGTTATGCAAGATCTTTGTTAGGGAAGATCTTGGTTATGCAAGATCTTGGTTATGAAAGATCTTGGTTATGCAAGATCTTGGTTATGGAAGATCTTGCTTAGGGAAGATCTTGGTTATGCAAAATCGTGGTTAGGCAAGATCTTCGTTAGGGAAGATCTCGATTAGGGAAGATCTTGGTTATGCAAGATCTTGGTTATGCAAGAACTTGGTTATCAAAGATCTTGGTTATGCGAGATCTTGGTTATGTAAGATCTTTCTTAGGGAAGATCTTGGTCATGCAAGATCTTGGTTAGGCAAGATCTTCGTTATGCAAGATCTTGGTTATGCAAGATCTTGGTTAGGCAAGATCATGGTTATCAAGATCTTGGTTAGGCAAGATCTTGGTTATGCAAGATCTTGGTTCGGGAAGATCTTGGTTTGGGAAGATCTTGATTAGGGAAGATCTTAGTTATGCAAGATCTTGGTTATGCAAAATCTTGGTGATGCAAGATCTCTGTTATGCAAGATCTTGGTTATGCAAGATCTTGGTTAGGCATGATCTTGGTTATGCAACATCTTTGTTAGGGAAGATCTTGGTTATGCAAGCTCTTGCTTAGCGAAGATCTTGGTTATGCAAAATCGTAGTTAGGCAAGATCTTCGTTAGGGAAGATCTTGATTAGGGAAGATCTTGGTTATGCCAGATCTTGGTTATGGAAGATCTGGGTTATGTAAGATCTTGGTTATGCAAGATCTTGGTTATGCAAGATCTTGGTTAGGCAAGATCTTGGTTAGGCAAGATCTTGGTTATGCAAGATCTTAATTATGCAAGATCTTGGTTATCAAAGATCTTGGCTATGCGAGATCTGGGTTATGTAAGATCTTGTTTAGGGAAGGTCTTGGTTATGCAAGATCTTGGTTAGGCAAGATCTTGGTTATGGAAGATCTTGGTTATGCAAGATCTCTGTCATGCAAGATCTTGGTTATGCAAGATCTTTGTTATGCAAGATCTTGGTTAGGCAAGATCTTGGTTAGGCAAGATTTTGGTTCGGGAAGATCTTGGTTAGGGAAGATCTTGGTTAGGGAAGATCTTGGTTATGCAAGATCTTGGTTATGCAAGATCTTGGTTAGGCAAGATCTTGGTTAGGCAAGATTTTGGTTCGGGAAGATCTTGGTTAGGGAAGATCTTGGTTAGGGAAGATCTTGGTTATGCAAGATCTTGGTAATGCAAGATCTTGGTTAGGCAAGATCTTGGTTATGCAAGATCTTGGTCAGGGAAGATCTTGGTTATCCAAAATCTTGGTTATGCAAGATCTTGGTTATGCAAGATCTTTGTTAGGGAAGATCTTGGTTATGCAAGATCTTGGTTATGCAAGATCTTGCTTAGGGAAGATCTCTGTTATGGAAAATCGTGGTTAGGCAAGATCTTCGTTAGGGAAGATCTCGATTAGGGAAAATCTTGGTTATGCAAGATCTTGGTTATGCAAGATCTTGGTTATCAAAGATCTTGGTTATGCGAGATCTTGGTTATGTAAGATCTTGGTTAGGGAAGATCTTGGTTATGCAAGATCTTGGTTAGGCAAGATCTTGGTTATTCATGATCTTGGTTATGCAAGATCTTGGTTAGGCAAGATCTTGGTTATCAAGATCTTGGTTAGGCAAGATCTTGGTTATGCAAGATCTTGGTTCGGGAAGATCTTGGTTAGGGAAGATCTTGGTTAGGGAAGATCTTAGTTATGCAAGATCTTGGTTATGCAAAATCTTGGTGATGCAAAAACTCTGTTATCCAAGATCTTGGTTATGCAAGATCTTGGTTAGGCATGATCTTGGTTATGCAAGATCTCGGTTATGCAAGATCTTTGTTAGGGAAGATCTTGGTTATGCAAGCTCTTGCTTAGCGAAGATCGTGGTTATGCAAAACTCGTAGTTAGGCAAGATCTTCGTTAGGGAATATCTTGATTAGGGAAGATCTTGGTTATGCAAGATCTTGGTCATGGAAGATCTTGGTTATCAAAGATCTTGGTTATGCGAGATCTGGGTTATGTAAGATCTTGGTTAGGGAAGATCTTGGTTATGCAAGATCTTGGTTAGGCAAGATCTTGCTTAGGCAAGATCTTGGTTATGCAAGATCTTGGTTATGCAAGATCTTGGTTATCAAAGATCTTGGCTATGCGAGATCTGGGTTATGTAAGATCTTGTTTAGGGAAGATCTTGGTTAGGGAAGATCTTGGTTAGGCAAGATCTTGGTTAGGCAAGATCTTGGTTATGCAAGATCTCTGTTATGCAAGATCTCCGTCATGCAAGATCTTGGTTATGCAAGATCTTTGTTATGCAAGATCTTGGTTAGGCAAGATCTTGGTTAGGCAAGCTTTCGGTTCGGGAAGATCTTGGTTAGGGAAGATCTTGGTTAGGGAAGATCTTGGTTATGCACGATCTTGGTTATGCAAGATCTTGGTTATGCAAGATCTTGGTTATGCAAGATCCTGGTTAGGCATGATCTTGGTTATGCAAGATCTTGGTTATGCAAGATCTTTGTTAGGGAAGATCTTGGTTATGCAAGATCTTGGTTAGGCAAGATCTTGGTTAGGGAACATCTTGGCTAGGCAAGATCTTGGTTCGTAAAGATCTTGGTTATGCAAGATCTTGGTTTGGGTAGATCTTGGTTATGCAAGAACTTGGTTAGTTAAGATCTTGGTTATGCGAAATCTTGGTTATGCAAAATCTTGGTTAGGCAAGATCTTGGTTATGCAAGATGTTGGTTAGAGAAGATGTTGGTTAGGGAAGATGTTGGTTAGGGAAGATCTTGGTTATGCAAGATCTTGGTTATGCAAGATCTTGGTTAGGGTAGATCTTGGTTATGCAAGAACTTGGTTAGTTAAGATCTTGGTTATGCGAAATCTTGGTTATGCAAAATCTTGGTTAGGCAAGATCTTGGTTATGCAAGATGTTGGTTAGAGAAGATGTTGGTTAGGGAAGATGTTGGTTAGGGAAGATCTTGGTTATGCAAGATCTTGGTTATGCAAGATCTTGGTTATGCAAGATGTTGGTTAGGGAAGATGTTGGTTAGGGAAGATGTTGGTTAGGGAAGATCTTGGTTATGCAAGATCTTGGTTATGCAAGATCTTGGTTATGCAAGATCTTGGTTATGGAAGATCTTGGTTATGCAAGATCTTGGTTCGGGAAGATCTTGGTTAGGGAAGATCTTGGTTATGCAAGATCTTGGTTATGCAAGATCTTGCTTAGGCAAGATCTTGGTTATGCAAAATCTTGGTTAGGCAAGATCTTCGTTAGGGAAGATCTTGGTTAGGGAAGATCATGGTTTTGCAAGAACTTTGCTATGCAAGATCTTGGTTATGGAAGATCTTGATTATGCAAGATCTTGGTTAGGCAAGATCTTGGTTATTCAAAATGTTGGTTAGCGAAGATGTTGGTTAGATAAGATGTTGGTTAGGAAAGATCTTTGTTATGCAAGATCTTGGTTATGCCAGATCTTGGTTATGCAAGATCGTGGATAGGGAAGATCTTGGTTGTGCAAGATCTTGTTAGGCAAGATCTTGGTTAGGCAAGATCTTGGTTATGCAAGATCTTGGTTAGGCAAGATCTTGGTTATGCAAGATCTTGGTTAGGGAAGATCTTGGTTATGCAAAATCTTGGTTATGCAAGATCTTGGTTATGCAAGATCTTTGTTAGGGAAGATCTTGGTTATGCAAGATCTTGGTTATGCAAGATCTTGGTTATGCAAGATATTCGTTATGCAAGATCTTCCTTATGCAAGATCTTGGTTATGCAAGATCTTGGTTCGGGAAGATCTTCGTTAGGGAAGATCTTGGTTATGCAAGATCTTGGTTGTGGAAAATTTTGGTTAGGCAAGATCTTGATTAGGGAAGACCTTGGTTAGGGAAGATCATCGTTATGCAAGAACTTTGCTATGGAAGATCTTGGTTATGCAAGATCTTGGTTATACAAGATCTTGGTTAGGCAAGATCTTGGTTATGCAAGATGTTGGTTAGGGAAGATGTTGGTTAGGGAAGATCTTGGTTAGGGTAGATCTTGGTTATGCAAGAACTTGGTTAGTTAAGATCTTGGTTATGCGAAATCTTGGTTATGCAAAATCTTTGTTAGGCAAGATCTTGGTTAGGGAAGATCTTCGTTAGGGAATCTCATGGTTATGCAAGAACTTTGCTATGCAAGATCTTGGTTATGCAAGATCTTGGTTAGGCAAGATCATGGTTATGCAAGATCTTGGTTAGGCAAGATCTTGGTTATGCAAGATGTTTGTTAGCGAAGATGTTGGTTAAGGAAGATGTTGGTTAGGGAAGATCTTGGTTATGCAAGATCTTGGTTATGCAAGATCTTGGTTATGCAAGATGTTGGTTAGGGAAGATGTTGGTTAGGGAAGATGTATGTTAGGGAAGATCTTGGTTATGCAAGATCTTGGTTATGCAAGATCTTCGTTATGCAAGATCTTATTTATGCAAGATCTTGGTTATGCAAGATCTTGGTTCGGGAAGATCTTGGTTAGGGAAGATCTTGGTTATGCAAGATCTTGGTTATGCAAGATCTTGCTTAGGCAAGATCTTGGTTATGCAAAATCTTGGTTAGGCAAGATCTTCGTTAGGGAAGATCTTGGTTAGGGAAGATCATGGTTATGCAAGAACTTTGCTATGCAAGATCTTGGTTATTCAAGATGTTGGTTAGGGAAGATGTTGGTTAGATAAGATGTTGGTTAGGGAAGATCTTCGTTATGCAAGATCTTGGTTATGCAAGATCTTGGTTATGCAAGATATTGGTTATGCAAGATCTTGGTTATTCAAAATCTTGGTTAGGCAAGATCTTCGTTAAAGAAGATTTTTGTTAGGGAAGATCTTGGTTATGCAAGATCTTGGTTATGCAAGATCTTGGTTAGGCTAGATCTTGGTTAGGGAAAATCTTGGCTAGGGAAGATCTTGGTTCGTAAAGATCTTGGTTATGCAAGATCTTGGTTATGCAAGATCTTGGTAAGGGAAGAGCTTGGTTATGCAAGAACTTGGTTAGTTAAGATCTTGGTTATGCGAAATCTTGGTTATGCAAAATCTTGGTTAGGCAAGATCTTGGTTAGGGAAGATCTTCGTTAGGGAATCTCATGGTTATGCAAGATTTTTGCTATGCAAGATCTTGGTTATGCAAGATCTTGGTTATGCAAGATCTTGGTTAGGCAAGATCTTGGTTATGCAAGATTGTGGTTAGGGAAGATGTTGGTTAAGGAAGATGTTGGTTAGGGAAGATCTTGGTTATGCAAGATCTTGGTTATGCAAGATCTTGGTTATGCAAGATCTTGGTTATGCAAGATCTTGGTTATGCAAGATGTTGGTTAGGGAAAATGTTGGTTAGGGAAGATGTTGGTTAGGGAAGATCTTGGTTATGCAAGATCTTGGTTATGCAAGATCTTCGTTATGCAAGATCTTGGTTATGCAAGATCTTGGTTCGGGAAGATCTTGGTTATGCAAGATCTTGGTTACGCAAGATCTTGCTTAGGCAAGATCTTGGTTATGCAAAATCTTGGTTAGGCAAGATCTTCGTTAGGGAAGATCTTGGTTAGGGACGATCATGGTTATGCAAGGACTTTGCTATGCAAGATTCTTGTTATGCAAGATCTTGGTTATGCAAGATCTTTGTTATGCAAGATCTTGGTTAGGCAAGATCTTGGTTAGGCAAGATGTTGGTTAGGGAAGATGTTGGTTAGGGAAGATCTTGGTTATGCAAGATCTTGGTTATGCAAGATCTTGGTGATGCAAGATCTTGGTTATGCGAGATCTCGGTTCGGGAATCTCTTGGTTATGCAAGATCTTGCTTAGGAAAGATCTTGGTTATGCAAAATCTTTGTTAGGGAAGATCTTGGTTCGGGAATATCTTGGTTAGGAAAGATCTCGCTTATGCAAGATCTTGGTTAGGGAAGATCTTGGTTAGGCAAGATCTTGGTTAAGAAAGACCTTTGTTATGCAAGATCTTGGTTATGGAAGATCTTAGTTTTGCAAGATCTTGGTTATGCAAGATCTTGGTTATGGAAGATCTTGCTTAGGGAAGATCTTGGATATGAAAAATCGTGGTTAGGCAAAATCTTCGTTAGGGAAGATCTTGATTAGGGAAAATCTTGGTTATGCAAGATCTTGGTTATGCAAGATCTTGGTTATGCGAGATCTTGGTTAAGTAAGATCTTGGTTAGGGAAGATCTTGGTTATGCAAGATCTTGGTTAGGCAAGATCTTGGTTATGCAAGATCTTGGTTAGGCAAGATCTTGGTTATCAAGATCTTGGTTAGGCAAGATCTTGGTTATGCAAGATCTTGGTTCGGGAAGATCTTGGTTAGGGAAGATCTTGGTTATGCAAGATCTTTGTTATGCAAAATCTTGGTGATGCAAGATCTTTGTTATGCAAGATCTTGGTTATGCAAGATCTTGGTTATGCAAGATCATGCTCATGCAAAATCTTGGTTATGCAAGATCTTGGTTAGTGATGATCTTGGTTATGCGAGATCTTGGTTATGCAAGATCTTGGTTAGGCAAGATCTTGGTTTCGCAAGATCTTGGTTATGCAAGATCTTGGTTAGGCAAGATATTGGTTATGCAAGATCTTGGTTAGGCAAGATGTTAGTTATGCAAGATCTTGGTTAGGCAATATCTTGGTTAAGCAAGATCTTGGTTATGCAAGGTCTTGGTTATGCAAGATCTTGGTTATGCAAGATCTTGGTTATGGAAGATCTTGGTTTTGCAAGATCTTGGTTATGCAAGATCTTGGTTATGCAAGATCTTGCTTAGGGAAGATCTTGGATATGCAAAATCGTGGTTAGGCAAGATCTTCGTTAGGGAAGATCTTGATTAGGGAAAATCTTGGTTATGCAAGATCTTGGTTATGCAAGATCTTGGTTCGGGAAGATCTTGGTTAGGGAAGATCTTGGTTAGGGAAGATCTTGGTTATGCAAGATCTTTTTTATGCAAAATCTTGGTGATGCAAGATCTCTGTTATGCAAGATCTTGGTTATGCAAGATCTTGGTTATGCAAGATCATGCTCATGCAAAATCTTGGTTATGCAAGATCTTGGTTAGTGATGATCTTGGTTATGCGAGATTTTGGGTATGCAAGATCTTGGTTAGGGAAGATCTTGGTTATGCAAGATCTTGGTTAGGCAAGATCTTGGTTATGCAAGATCTTGGTCAGGGAAGATCTTGGTTATCCAAAATCTTGGTTATGCAAGATCTTGGTTATGCAAGATCTTTGTTAGGGAAGATCTTGGTTATGCAAGATCTTGGTTATGCAAGATCTTGGTTATGCAAGATCTTGGTTATGCAAGATCTTGCTTAGGGAAGATCTCTGTTATGCAAAATCGTGGTTAGGCAAGATCTTCGTTAGGGAAGATCTCGATTAGGGAAGATCTTGGTTATGCAAGATCTTGGTTATGCAAGATCTTGGTTATCAAAGATCTTGGTTATGCGAGATCTTGGTTATGTAAGATCTTGGTTAGGGAAGATCTTGGTTATGCAAGATCTTGGTTAGGCAAGATCTTGGTTATGCATGATCTTGGTTATGCAAGATCTTGGTTAGGCAAGATCTTGGTTATCAAGATCTTGGTTAGGCAAGATCTTGGTTATGCAAGATCTTGGTTCGGGAAGATCTTGGTTAGGGAAGATCTTGGTTAGGGAAGATCTTAGTTATGCAAGATCTTGGTTATGCAAAATCTTGGTGATGCAAGATCTCTGTTATCCAAGATCTTGGTTAGGCATGATCTTGGTTATGCAAGATCTCCGTTATGCAACATCTTTGTTAGGGGAGATCTTGGTTATGCAAGCTCTTGCTTAGCGAAGATCGTGGTTATGCAAAATCGTAGTTAGGCAAGATCTTCGTTAGGGAATATCTTGATTAGGGAAGATCTTGGTTATGCAAGATCTTGGTTATGGAAGATCTTGGTTATCAAAGATCTTGGTTATGCAAGATCTGGGTTATGTAAGATCTTGGTTAGGGAAGATCTTGGTTATGCAAGATCTTGGTTAGGCAAGATCTTGCTTAGGCAAGATCTTGGTTATGCAAGATCTTGGTTATGCAAGATCTTGGTTATCAAAGATCTTGGCTATGCGAGATCTGGGTTATGTAAGATCTTGTTTAGGGAAGATCTTGGTTAGGGAAGATCTTGGTTAGGGAAGATCTTGGTTCGTAAAGATCTTGGTTATGCAAGATCTTGGTTAGGGTAGATCTTGGTTATGCAAGAACTTGGTTAGTTAAGATCTTGGTTATGCGAAATCTTGGTTATGCAAAATCTTGGTTAGGCAAGATCTTGGTTATGAAAGATCTTGGTTATGCAAGATCTTGGTTATGCAAGACTTTGGTTAGGCAAGATCTTGGTTATGCAAGATGTTGGTTAGAGAAGATGTTGGTTAGGGAAGATGTTGTTTAGGGAAGATCTTGGTTATGCAAGATCTTGGTTATGCAAGATCTTGGTTATGCAAGATGTTGGTTAGGGAAGATGTTGGTTAGGGAAGATGTTGGTTAGGGAAGATCTTGGTTATGCAAGATCTTGGTTATGCAAGATTTTGGTTATGCAAGATCTTGGTTATGCAAGATCTTGGTTATGCAAGATCTTGGTTCGGGAAGATCTTGGTTAGGGAAGATCTTGGTTATGCAAGATCTTGGTTATGCAAGATCTTGCTTAGCCAAGATCTTGGTTATGCAAAATCTTGGTTAGGCAAGATCTTCGTTAGGGAAGATCTTGGTTATGCAAGATCTTGGTTAGGCAAGATCTTGGTTATTCAAGATGTTGGTTAGCGAAGATGTTGGTTAGATAAGATGTTGGTTAGGAAAGATCTTGGTTATGCAAGATCTTGGTTAGTGATGATCTTGGTTATGCCAGATCTTGGTTATGCAAGATCGTGGTTAGGGAAGATCTTGGTTAGGCATGATCTTGGTTATGCAAGATCTCGGTTATGCAAGATCTTTGTTAGGGAAGATCTTGGTTATGCAAGCTCTTGCTTAGCGAAGATCGTGGTTATGCAAAATCGTAGTTAGGCAAGATCTTCGTTAGGGAATATCTTGATTAGGGAAGATCTTGGTTATGCAAGATCTTGGTTATGGAAGATCTTGGTTATCAAAGATCTTGGTTATGCGAGATCTGGGTTATGTAAGATCTTGGTTAGGGAAGATCTTGGTTATGCAAGATCTTGGTTAGGCAAGATCTTGCTTTGGCAAGATCTTGGTTATGCAAGATCTTGGTTATGCAAGATCTTGGTTATCAAAGATCTTGGCTATGCGAGATGTGGGTTATGTAAGATCTTGTTTAGGGAAGATCTTGGTTAGGGAAGATCTTGGTTAGGCAAGATCTTGGTTAGGCAAGATCTTGGTTATGCAAGATCTCTGTTATGCAAGATCTCTGTCAATCAAGATCTTGGTTGTGCAAGATCTTTGTTATGCAAGATCTTGGTTAGGCAAGATCTTGGTTAGGCAAGCTTTCGGTTCGGGAAGATTTTGGTTAGGGAAGATCTTGGTTAGGGAAGATCTTGGTTATGCACGATCTTGGTTATGCAAGATCTTGGTTATGCAAGATCTTGGTTATGCAAGATCCTGGTTAGGCATGATCTTGGTTGTGCAAGATCTTGGTTATGCAAGATCTTTGTTAGGGAAGATCTTGGTTATGCAAGATTTTGGTTAGGCAAGATCTTGGTTAGGGAACATCTTGGCTAGGCAAGATCTTGGTTCGTAAAGATCCTGGTTATGCAAGATCTTGGTTAGGGTAGATCTTGGTTATGCAAGAACTTGGTTAGTTAAGTTCTTGGTTATGCGAAATCTTGGTTATGCAAAATCTTGGTTAGGCAAGATCTTGGTTATGCAAGATCTTGGTTATGCAAGATCTTGGTTATGCAAGATCTTGGTTAGGCAAGATCTTGGTTATGCAAGATGTTGGTTAGAGAAGATGTTGGTTAGGGAAGATGTTGGTTAGGGAAGATCTTGGTTATGCAAGATCTTGGTTATGCAAGATCTTGGTTATGCAAGATGTTGGTTAGGGAAGATGTTCGTTAGGGAAGATCTTGGTTAGGGAAGATCTTGGTTATGCAAGATCTTGGTTATGCAAGATCTTGGTTATGCAAGATTTGGTTAGGCAAGATCATGGTTATGCAAGATCTTGGTTCGGGAAGATCTTGGCTAGGGAAAATCTTGGTTATGCAAGATCTTGGTTATGCAAGATCTTGCTTAGGCAAGATCTTGGTTATGCAAAATCTTGGTTAGGCAAGATCTTCGTTAGGGAAGATCTTGGTTAGGGAAGATCATGGTATTGCAAGAACTTTGCTATGCAAGATCTTGGTTATGCAAGATCTTGGTTATGCAAGATCTTGGTTAGGCAAGATCTTGGTTATTCAAGATGTTGGTTTGCGAAGATGTTGGTTAGATAAGATGTTGGTTAGGAAAGATCTTGGTTATGCAAGATCTTGGTTAGTGATGATCTTGGTTATGCCAGATCTTGGTTATGCAAGATCGTGGTTAGGAAAGATCTTGGTCATGCAAGATCTTGGTTAGGCAAGATCTTTGTTAGGAGAGATCTTGGTTATGCAAGATCTTGGTTAGGCAAGATCTTGGTTATGCAAGATCTTGGTTAGGGAAGATCTTGGTTATGCAAAATCTTGGTTATGCAAGATCTTGGTTATTCAAGATCTTTGTTAGGGAAGATCTTGGTTATGCAAGATCTTGGTTATGAAAGATCTTGGTTATGCAAGATCTTGGTTATGGAAGATCTTGCTTAGGGAAGATCTTGGTTATGCAAAATCGTGGTTAGGCAAGATCTTCGTTAGGGAAGATCTCGATTAGGGAAGATCTTGGTTAGGCAAGATCTTCGTTATGCAAGATCTTGGTTATGCAAGATCTTGGTTAGGCAAGATCTTGGTTATCAAGATCTTGGTTAGGCAAGATCTTGGTTATGCAAGATCTTGGTTCGGGAAGATCTTGGTTTGGGAAGATCTTGATTAGGGAAGATCTTAGTTATGCAAGATCTTGGTTATGCAAAATCTTGGTGATGCAAGATCTCTGTTATGCAAGATCTTGGTTATGCAAGATCTTGGTTAGGCATGATCTTGGCTATGCAACATCTTTGTTAGGGAAGATCTTGGTTATGCAAGCTCTTGCTTAGCGAAGATCTTGGTTATGCAAAATCGTAGTTAGGCAAGATCTTCGTTAGGGAAGATCTTGATTAGGGAAGATCTTGGTTATGCCAGATCTTGGTTATGGAAGATCTGGGTTATGTAAGATCTTGGTTATGCAAGATCTTGGTTATGCAAGATCTTGGTTAGGCAAGATCTTGGTTAGGCAAGATCTTGGTTATGCAAGATCTTGATTATGCAAGATCTTGGTTATCAAAGATCTTGGCTATGCGAGATCTGGGTTATGTAAGATCTTGTTTAGGGAAGATCTTGGTTATGCAAGATCTTGGTTAGGCAAGATCTTGGTTATGGAAGATCTTGGTTATGCAAGATCTCTGTCATGCAAGATCTTGGTTATGCAAGATCTTTGTTATGCAAGATCTTGGTTAGGCAAGATCTTGGTTAGGCAAGATTTTGGTTCGGGAAGATCTTGGTAAGGGAAGATCTTGGTTAGGGAAGATCTTGGTTATGCAAGATCTTGGTTATGCAAGATCTTGGTTATGCAAGATCTTGGTTATGCAAGATCTTTGTTAGGCATGATCTTGGTTATGCAAGATCTTGGTTATGCAAGATCTTTGTTAGGGAAGATCTTGGTTATGCAAGATCTTGGTTAGGCAAGATCTTGGTTAGGGAACATCTTGGCTAGGCACGATCTTGGTTCGTAAAGATCTTGGTTATGCAAGATCTTGGTTAGGGTAGATCTTGGTTATGCAAGAACTTGGTTAGTTAAGATCTTGGTTATGCGAAATCTTGGTTATGCAAAATCTTGGTTAGGCAAGATCTTGGTTAGGGAAGATCTTCGTTAGGGAATCTCATGGTTATGCAAGAACTTTGCTATGCAAGATCTTGGTTATGCAAGATCTTGGTTATGCAAGATCTTGCTTATGCAAGATCTTGGTTAGGCAAGATCTTGGTTATGCAAGATGTTGGTTAGGGAAGATGTTGGTTAAGGAAGATGTTTGTTAGGGAAGATCTTTGTTATGCAAGATCTTGGTTATGCAAGATCTTCGTTATGCAAGATCTTGGTTATGCAAGATCTTGGTTATGCAAGATGTTGGTTAGGGAAGATGTTGGTTAGGGAAGATGTTGGCTAGGGAAGATCTTGGCTAGGCAAGATCTTGGTTAGGGAAGATCTTGGTTATGCAAGATCTTGGTTATGCAAGATCTTGGTTAGGCAAGATCTTCGTTCGGGAAGATCTTGGTTAGGGAAGATCTTGGTTAGGGAAGATCTTGGTTATGCAAGATTTTGGTTATGCAAGATCTTGGTTATGCAAGATCTTGGTTATGCAAGATCTTGGTTATGCAAGATCTTGGTTAGGCAAGATCTTGGTTATGCAAGATCTTGGTTATGGAAGATCTTGGTTAGTCAAGATCTTGGTTATGCAAGATTTTGGTTAGTCAAGATCTTGGTTATGCAAGATCTTGGTTATGCAAGATCTTGGTTATGCAAGATCTTGGTTATGCAAGTTGTTGCTTACGGAAGATTTTGGTTATGCAAAATCGTGGTTAGACAAGATCTTTGTTAGGGAAGATCTTGATTAGGGAAGATCTTGGTTATGCAAGATCTTGGTTATGCAAGATCTTGGTTATCAAAGATCTTGGTTATGCGAGATCTTGGTTATGTATAATCTTGGTTAGGGAAGATCTTGGTTATGCAAGATCTTGGTTAGGCAAGATCTTGGTTATGCAAGATCTTGGTTATGCAAGATCTTGGTTCGGGAAGATTTTGGTTAGGGAAGATCTTGGTTAGGGAAGATCTTGGTTATGTAAGATCTTGGTTATGCAAAATCTTGGTAATGCAAGATCTCTGTTATGCAATATCTTGGTTATGCAAGATCTTGGTTAGGCATGATCTTGGTTATGCAAGATCTCGGTTATGCAAGATCTTTGTTAGGGAAGATCTTAGTTATGCAAGATCTTGCTTAGCGAAGATCTTGGTTAAGCAAAATCGTGGTTAGGCAAGATCTTCGTTAGGGAAGATCTCGATTAGGGAAGATCTTGGTTATGAAAGATCTTGGTTATGCAACATCTTGGTTATCAAAGATCTTGGTTATGCGAGATCTTGGTTAGGTAAGATCTTGGTTAGGAAAGATCTTGGTTATGCAAGATCTTGGTTAGGCAAGATCTTGGTTATGCAAGATCTTGGTTATCCAAGATCTTGGTTAGGCAAGATCTTGGTTATCCAAGATCTTGGTTATGCAAGATCTTGGTTCGGGAAGATCTTGGTTAGGGAATATCTTGGTTAGGGAAGATCTTGGTTATGCAAAATCTTGGTTATGGAAAATCTTGAGGATGCAAGATCTCTGTTATGCAAGATCTTGGTTATGCAAGATCTTGGTTAGGCATGATCTTGGTTATGCAAGATCTCTGTTAGGGTAGATCTTGGTTATGCAAGATCTTGGTTATGCAAAATCGTGGTTATGCAAGATCTTGGTTAAGGAAAATCTTGGTAATGAAAGATCTTGGTTAGGCAAGATCTTGGTTAGGGAAGATCTTGGTTATGCAAGATCTTGGTTATGCAAAATCTTGGTTATCAAAGATCTTGGCTATACGAGATCTGGGTTATGTAAGATCTTTTTTAGGGAAGATCTTGGTTATGCAAGATCTTGGTTAGGCAAGATCTTGGTTAGGCAAGATCTTGGTTCGGGAAGATCTTGGTTAGGGAAGACCTTGGTTATGCAAGATCTTGGTTATGCAAGATCTTGGTTAGGCAAGATCTTGGTTAGGCAAGATCTTGGTTATGCAAGATCTCGGTTATGCAAGATCTTTGTTAGGGTAGATCTTGGTTAGGGAAGATCTTGGTTATGCAAAATCGTGGTTATGCAAGATCTTGGTTAGGGAAGATCTTGGTAATGCAAGATCTTGGTTAGGCAAGATCTTGGTTATGCAAGATCATGCTTATGCAAAATCTTGGTTATGCAAGATCTTGGTTAGTGATGATCTTGGTTATGCGAGATCTTGGTTATGCAAGATCTCGGTTAGGGAAGATCTTGATTATGCAAGATCTTGGTTAGGCAAGATCTTGGTTAGGCAAGATCTTGGTTAGGAAAGATCTTGGTTCGGGAAGATCTTGGTTATGCAAGATCTTGGTTATGCAAGATCTTGGTTATTCAAGATCTTGGTTATGCAAGATATTGGTTATGCAAGATCTTGGTTTTTCAAAATCTTGGTTAGGCAAGATCTCCGTTAAAGAAGATCTTGGTTAGGGAAGATCTTGGTTAGGGAAGATCTTGGTTATGCAAGATCTTGGTTATGCAAAATCTTGGTGATGCAAGATCTTGGTTATGCAAGATCTTGGTTAGGCAAGATCTTGGTTATGCAAGATCTTGATTATGGAAGATCTTGGTTAGTCAAGATCTTGGTTATGCAAGATTTTAGTTAGTCAAGATCTTGGTTATGCAAGATCTTGGTTACGGAAGATTTTGGTTATGCAAAATCGTGGTTAGAAAAGATCTTTGTTAGGGAAGATCTTGATTAGGGAAGATCTTGGTTATGCAAGATCTTGGTTATGCAAGAGCTTGGTTATCAAAGATCTTGGTTATGCGAGATCTTGGTTATGTAAGATCTTGGTTAGGGAAGATCTTGGTTATGGAAGATCTTGGTTCGGGAAGATTTTGGTTAGGGAAGATCTTGGTTAGGGAAGATCTTGGTTATGTAAGATCTTGGTTATTCAAAATCTTGGTGATGCAAGATCTCTGTTATGCAATATCTTGGTTATGCAAGATCTTGGTTAGGCATGATCTTGGTTATGCAAGATCTCGGTTATGCAAGATCTTGGTTATGCAAGATCTTGGTTATGCAAGATCTTGCTTAGCGAAGATCTTGGTTAAGCAAGATCTTGGTTAGGCAAGATCTTCGTTAGGGATGATCTTGATTAGGGAAGATCTTGGTTATGAAAGATCTTGGTTATGCAAGATCTTGGTTATGCAAGGTCTTGGTTATGAAAGATCTTGGTTAGGCAAGTTCTTGGTTAGGCAAGATCTTGGTTATGCAACATCTTGGTTATGCAAGATCTTGGTTATGCAAGGTCTTGGTTATGCAAGATCTTGGTTACGCAAGATCTTGGTTAGGCAAGATCTTGGTTAGGGAAGATGTTGGTTAGATAAGATGTTGGTTAGGGAAGATCTTGGTTATGCAAGATCTTGGTTATTCAAGATCTTGGTTATGCAAGATATTGGTTGTGGAAGATCTTGGTTATTCAAAATCTTGGTTAGGCAAGATCTTCGTTAAAGAAGATCTTGGTTAGGGAAGATCTTGGTTAGGGAAGATCTTGGTTATGCAAGATCATGCTTATGCAAAATCTTGGTGATGCAAGATCTTGGTTATGCAAGATCTTGGTTAGGCAAGATCTTGGTTATGCAAGATCTTGGTTATGGAAGATCATGGTTAGTCAAGATCTTGGTTATGCAAGATTTTGGTTAGTCAAGATCTTGGTTATGCAAGATCTTGGTTATGCAAGATCTTGGTTATGCAAGATCTTGGTTACGGAAAATTTTGGTTATGCAAAATCGTGGTTAGACAAGATCTTTGTTAGGGAAGATCTTGATCAGGGAAGATCTTGGTTATGCAAGATCTTGGTTATGGAAGATCTTGGTTATCAAAGATCTTGGTTATGCGAGATCTTGGTTAGGGAAGATCTTGGTTATGAAAGATCTTTGTTATGCAAGATCTTGGTTATTTAAGATCTTGGTTATGCAAGATCTTGGTTAGGCAAGATCTTGGTTAGGCAAGATCTTGGTTATGCGAGATCTTGGTTATGCAAGATCTTGGTTATGCAAGATCTTGGTTATGGAAGGTCTTGGTTATGCAAGATCTTGGTTATGCAAGATCTTGGTTCGGGAAGATTTTGGTTAGGGATGATCTTGATTAGGGAAGATCTTGGTTATGAAAGATCTTGGTTATGCAAGATCTTGGTTATGCAAGGTCTTGGTTATGCAAGATCTTGGTTAGGCAAGATCTTGGTTAGGCAAGATCTTGGTTATGCAACATCTTGGTTATGAGAGATCTTGGTTATGCAAGGTCTTGGTTATGCAAGATCTTGGTTAGGCAAGATCTTGGTTATGCAAGATCTTGGTTATGCAAGATCTTGGTTCGGGAAGATCTTGGTTAGGGAAGATCTTGGTTATGCAAGATCTTGGTTATGCAAGATCTTGCTTAGGCAAGATCTTGGTTATGCAAAATCTTGGTTAGGCAAGATCTTCGTTAGGGAATATCTTGGTTAGGGAAGATCATAGTTATGCAAGAAGTTTGCTATGCAAGATCTTGGTTATGCAAAATCTTGGTTATGCAAGATCTTGGTTAGGCAAGATCTTGGTTATTCAAGATGTTGGTTAGGTAAAATGTTGGTTAGATAAGATGTTGGTTAGGGAAGATCTTGGTTATGCAAGATCTTGGTTATGGAAGATCTTGGTTATGCAAGATCTTGGTTAGGGAAGATCTTGGTTATGCAAGATCTTGGTTACGCAAATTCTTGGTTAGGGAAGATCTTGGCTAGGCAAGATCTTGGTTCGGGAAGATCTTGGTTTTGCAAGATCTTGGTTAGGCAAGATCTTGGTTATGCAAGATCTTGGTTAGGGAAGATCTTGGTTATGAAAGATCTTGGTTATGCAAGATCTTGGTTATTTAAGATCTTGGTTATGCAAGATCTTGGTTAGGCAAGATCTTGGTTAGGCAAGATCTTTGTTATGCAAGATCTTGGTTATGCAAGATCTTGGTTATGCAAGGTCTTAATTATGCAAGATCTTGGTTAGGCAAGATCTTGGTTAGACAAGATCTTGGTTATGCAAGATCTTGGTTATGCAAGATCTTGGTTAGGCAAGATCTTGGTTATGCAAGATCTCGGTTAGGCAAGATCTTCGTTATGCAAGATCTTGGTTATGCAAGGTCTTGGTTATATAAGATCTTGGTTATGCAAGATCTTGGTTAGGCAAGATCTTGGTTAGGCAAGATCTTGGTTAGGCAAGATCTTGGTTAGGCAAGATCTTCGTTCGGGAAGATCTTGGTTAGGGAAGATCTTGGTTAGGGAAGATCTTGGTTATGCAAGATTTTGGTTATGCAAGATCTTGGTTATGCAAGATCTTGGTTATGCAAGATCTTGGTTATGCAAGATCTTGGTTAGGCAAGATCTTGGTTATGCAAGATCTTGGTTATGGAAGATCTTGGTTAGTCAAGATCTTGGTTATGCAAGATTTTGGTTAGTCAAGATCTTGGTTATGCATGATCTTGGTTATGCAAGATGTTTTTTATGCAAGATCTTGGTTATGCAAGATGTTGCTTACAGAAGATTTTGGTTATGCAAAATCGTGGTTAGACAAGATCTTTGTTAGGGAAGATCTTGATTAGTGAAGATCTTGGTTATGCAAGATCTTGGTTATGCAAAATCGTGGTTATGCAAGACCTTGGTTAGGGAAGATCTTGGTAATGCAAGATCTTGGTTAGGCAAGATCTTGGTTAGGGAAGATCTTGGTTATGCAAGATCTTGGTTATGCAAAATCTTGGTTATGAAAGATCTTAGCTATGCGAGATCTGGGTTATGTAAGATCTTTTTTAGGGAAGATCTTGGTTATGCAAGATCTTGGTTAGGCAAGATCTTGGTTAGGCAAGATCTTGGTTATGCAAGATCTTGGTTATGCAAGATCTTCGTCATGCAAGATCTTGGTTATGCAAGATCTTGGTTAGGCAAGATCTTGGTTAGGCAAGATCTTGGTTCCGGAAGATCTTGGTTAGGGAAGATCTTGGTTATGCAAGATCTTGGTTATGCAAGATCTTGGTTAGGCAAGATCTTGGTTAGGCAAGATCTTGGTTATGCAAGATCTCGGTTATGCAAGATCTTTGTTAGGGTAAATCTTGGTTAGGGAAGATCTTGGTTATGCAAAATCGTGGTTATGCAAGATCTTGGTTAGGGAAGATCTTGGTAATGCAAGATCTTGGTTAGGCAAGATCTTGGTTATGCAAGATCATGCTTTTGCAAAATCTTGGTTATGCAAGATCTTGGTTAGTTATGATCTTGGTTATGCAAGATCTTGGTTAGGGAAGATCTTGATTATGCAAGATCTTGGTTAGGCAAGATCTTGGTTAGGCAAGATCTTGGTTAGGAAAGATCTTGGTTCGGGAAGATCTTGGTTATGCAAGAACTTTGCTATGCAAGATCTTGGTTATGCAAAATCTTGGTTATGCAAGATCTTGGTTATCCAAGATCTTGGTTATGCAAGATCTTGGTTCGGGAAGATCTTGGTTAGGGAATATCTTGGTTAGGGAAGATCTTGGTTATGCAAAATCTTGGTTATGGAAAATCTTGAGGATGCAAGATCTCTGTTATGCAAGATCTTGGTTATGCAAGATCTTGGTTAGGCATGATCTTGGTTATGCAAGATCTCTGTTAGGGTAGATCTTGGTTATGCAAGATCTTGGTTATGCAAAATCGTGGTTATGCAAGATCTTGGTTAAGGAAAATCTTGGTAATGAAAGATCTTGGTTAGGCAAGATCTTGGTTAGGGAAGATCTTGGTTATGCAAGATCTTGGTTATGCAAAATCTTGGTTATCAAAGATCTTGGCTATACGAGATCTGGGTTATGTAAGATCTTTTTTAGGGAAGATCTTGGTTATGCAAGATCTTGGTTAGGCAAGATCTTGGTTAGGCAAGATCTTGGTTCGGGAAGATCTTGGTTAGGGAAGACCTTGGTTATGCAAGATCTTGGTTATGCAAGATCTTGGTTAGGCAAGATCTTGGTTAGGCAAGATCTTGGTTATGCAAGATCTCGGTTATGCAAGATCTTTGTTAGGGTAGATCTTGGTTAGGGAAGATCTTGGTTATGCAAAATCGTGGTTATGCAAGATCTTGGTTAGGGAAGATCTTGGTAATGCAAGATCTTGGTTAGGCAAGATCTTGGTTATGCAAGATCATGCTTATGCAAAATCTTGGTTATGCAAGATCTTGGTTAGTGATGATCTTGGTTATGCGAGATCTTGGTTATGCAAGATCTCGGTTAGGGAAGATCTTGATTATGCAAGATCTTGGTTAGGCAAGATCTTGGTTAGGCAAGATCTTGGTTAGGAAAGATCTTGGTTCGGGAAGATCTTGGTTATGCAAGATCTTGGTTATGCAAGATCTTGGTTATTCAAGATCTTGGTTATGCAAGATATTGGTTATGCAAGATCTTGGTTTTTCAAAATCTTGGTTAGGCAAGATCTCCGTTAAAGAAGATCTTGGTTAGGGAAGATCTTGGTTAGGGAAGATCTTGGTTATGCAAGATCTTGGTTATGCAAAATCTTGGTGATGCAAGATCTTGGTTATGCAAGATCTTGGTTAGGCAAGATCTTGGTTATGCAAGATCTTGATTATGGAAGATCTTGGTTAGTCAAGATCTTGGTTATGCAAGATTTTAGTTAGTCAAGATCTTGGTTATGCAAGATCTTGGTTACGGAAGATTTTGGTTATGCAAAATCGTGGTTAGAAAAGATCTTTGTTAGGGAAGATCTTGATTAGGGAAGATCTTGGTTATGCAAGATCTTGGTTATGCAAGAGCTTGGTTATCAAAGATCTTGGTTATGCGAGATCTTGGTTATGTAAGATCTTGGTTAGGGAAGATCTTGGTTATGGAAGATCTTGGTTCGGGAAGATTTTGGTTAGGGAAGATCTTGGTTAGGGAAGATCTTGGTTATGTAAGATCTTGGTTATTCAAAATCTTGGTGATGCAAGATCTCTGTTATGCAATATCTTGGTTATGCAAGATCTTGGTTAGGCATGATCTTGGTTATGCAAGATCTCGGTTATGCAAGATCTTGGTTATGCAAGATCTTGGTTATGCAAGATCTTGCTTAGCGAAGATCTTGGTTAAGCAAGATCTTGGTTAGGCAAGATCTTCGTTAGGGATGATCTTGATTAGGGAAGATCTTGGTTATGAAAGATCTTGGTTATGCAAGATCTTGGTTATGCAAGGTCTTGGTTATGAAAGATCTTGGTTAGGCAAGTTCTTGGTTAGGCAAGATCTTGGTTATGCAACATCTTGGTTATGCAAGATCTTGGTTATGCAAGGTCTTGGTTATGCAAGATCTTGGTTACGCAAGATCTTGGTTAGGCAAGATCTTGGTTAGGGAAGATGTTGGTTAGATAAGATGTTGGTTAGGGAAGATCTTGGTTATGCAAGATCTTGGTTATTCAAGATCTTGGTTATGCAAGATATTGGTTGTGGAAGATCTTGGTTATTCAAAATCTTGGTTAGGCAAGATCTTCGTTAAAGAAGATCTTGGTTAGGGAAGATCTTGGTTAGGGAAGATCTTGGTTATGCAAGATCATGCTTATGCAAAATCTTGGTGATGCAAGATCTTGGTTATGCAAGATCTTGGTTAGGCAAGATCTTGGTTATGCAAGATCTTGGTTATGGAAGATCATGGTTAGTCAAGATCTTGGTTATGCAAGATTTTGGTTAGTCAAGATCTTGGTTATGCAAGATCTTGGTTATGCAAGATCTTGGTTATGCAAGATCTTGGTTACGGAAAATTTTGGTTATGCAAAATCGTGGTTAGACAAGATCTTTGTTAGGGAAGATCTTGATCAGGGAAGATCTTGGTTATGCAAGATCTTGGTTATGGAAGATCTTGGTTATCAAAGATCTTGGTTATGCGAGATCTTGGTTAGGGAAGATCTTGGTTATGAAAGATCTTTGTTATGCAAGATCTTGGTTATTTAAGATCTTGGTTATGCAAGATCTTGGTTAGGCAAGATCTTGGTTAGGCAAGATCTTGGTTATGCGAGATCTTGGTTATGCAAGATCTTGGTTATGCAAGATCTTGGTTATGGAAGGTCTTGGTTATGCAAGATCTTGGTTATGCAAGATCTTGGTTCGGGAAGATTTTGGTTAGGGATGATCTTGATTAGGGAAGATCTTGGTTATGAAAGATCTTGGTTATGCAAGATCTTGGTTATGCAAGGTCTTGGTTATGCAAGATCTTGGTTAGGCAAGATCTTGGTTAGGCAAGATCTTGGTTATGCAACATCTTGGTTATGAGAGATCTTGGTTATGCAAGGTCTTGGTTATGCAAGATCTTGGTTAGGCAAGATCTTGGTTATGCAAGATCTTGGTTATGCAAGATCTTGGTTCGGGAAGATCTTGGTTAGGGAAGATCTTGGTTATGGAAGATCTTGGTTATGCAAGATCTTGCTTAGGCAAGATCTTGGTTATGCAAAATCTTGGTTAGGCAAGATCTTCGTTAGGGAATATCTTGGTTAGGGAAGATCATAGTTATGCAAGAAGTTTGCTATGCAAGATCTTGGTTATGCAAAATCTTGGTTATGCAAGATCTTGGTTAGGCAAGATCTTGGTTATTCAAGATGTTGGTTAGGTAAAATGTTGGTTAGATAAGATGTTGGTTAGGGAAGATCTTGGTTATGCAAGATCTTGGTTATGGAAGATCTTGGTTATGCAAGATCTTGGTTAGGGAAGATCTTGGTTATGCAAGATCTTGGTTACGCAAATTCTTGGTTAGGGAAGATCTTGGCTAGGCAAGATCTTGGTTCGGGAAGATCTTGGTTTTGCAAGATCTTGGTTAGGCAAGATCTTGGTTATGCAAGATCTTGGTTAGGGAAGATCTTGGTTATGAAAGATCTTGGTTATGCAAGATCTTGGTTATTTAAGATCTTGGTTATGCAAGATCTTGGTTAGGCAAGATCTTGGTTAGGCAAGATCTTTGTTATGCAAGATCTTGGTTATGCAAGATCTTGGTTATGCAAGGTCTTAATTATGCAAGATCTTGGTTAGGCAAGATCTTGGTTAGACAAGATCTTGGTTATGCAAGATCTTGGTTATGCAAGATCTTGGTTAGGCAAGATCTTGGTTATGCAAGATCTCGGTTAGGCAAGATCTTCGTTATGCAAGATCTTGGTTATGCAAGGTCTTGGTTATATAAGATCTTGGTTATGCAAGATCTTGGTTAGGCAAGATCTTGGTTAGGCAAGATCTTGGTTAGGCAAGATCTTGGTTAGGCAAGATCTTCGTTCGGGAAGATCTTGGTTAGGGAAGATCTTGGTTAGGGAAGATCTTGGTTATGCAAGATTTTGGTTATGCAAGATCTTGGTTATGCAAGATCTTGGTTATGCAAGATCTTGGTTATGCAAGATCTTGGTTAGGCAAGATCTTGGTTATGCAAGATCTTGGTTATGGAAGATCTTGGTTAGTCAAGATCTTGGTTATGCAAGATTTTGGTTAGTCAAGATCTTGGTTATGCATGATCTTGGTTATGCAAGATGTTTTTTATGCAAGATCTTGGTTATGCAAGATGTTGCTTACAGAAGATTTTGGTTATGCAAAATCGTGGTTAGACAAGATCTTTGTTAGGGAAGATCTTGATTAGTGAAGATCTTGGTTATGCAAGATCTTGGTTATGCAAAATCGTGGTTATGCAAGACCTTGGTTAGGGAAGATCTTGGTAATGCAAGATCTTGGTTAGGCAAGATCTTGGTTAGGGAAGATCTTGGTTATGCAAGATCTTGGTTATGCAAAATCTTGGTTATGAAAGATCTTAGCTATGCGAGATCTGGGTTATGTAAGATCTTTTTTAGGGAAGATCTTGGTTATGCAAGATCTTGGTTAGGCAAGATCTTGGTTAGGCAAGATCTTGGTTATGCAAGATCTTGGTTATGCAAGATCTTCGTCATGCAAGATCTTGGTTATGCAAGATCTTGGTTAGGCAAGATCTTGGTTAGGCAAGATCTTGGTTCCGGAAGATCTTGGTTAGGGAAGATCTTGGTTATGCAAGATCTTGGTTATGCAAGATCTTGGTTAGGCAAGATCTTGGTTAGGCAAGATCTTGGTTATGCAAGATCTCGGTTATGCAAGATCTTTGTTAGGGTAAATCTTGGTTAGGGAAGATCTTGGTTATGCAAAATCGTGGTTATGCAAGATCTTGGTTAGGGAAGATCTTGGTAATGCAAGATCTTGGTTAGGCAAGATCTTGGTTATGCAAGATCATGCTTTTGCAAAATCTTGGTTATGCAAGATCTTGGTTAGTTATGATCTTGGTTATGCAAGATCTTGGTTAGGGAAGATCTTGATTATGCAAGATCTTGGTTAGGCAAGATCTTGGTTAGGCAAGATCTTGGTTAGGAAAGATCTTGGTTCGGGAAGATCTTGGTTATGCAAGAACTTTGCTATGCAAGATCTTGGTTATGCAAAATCTTGGTTATGCAAGATCTTGGTTAGGCAAGATCTTGGTTATTCAAGATGTTGGTTAGGGAA
Source organism: Blastomussa wellsi (assembly GCA_947652115.1). Lineage (NCBI taxonomy): Eukaryota > Metazoa > Cnidaria > Anthozoa > Scleractinia > Plerogyridae > Blastomussa > Blastomussa wellsi. The sequence continues at coordinate 22,052,759 of OX393569.1, forward strand.
GATGTTGGTTAGATAAGATGTTGGTTAGGGAAGATCTTGGTTATGCAAGATCTTGGTTATGCAAGATCTTGGTTATTCAAGATCTTGGTTATGCAAGATATTGGTTATGCAAGATCTTGGTTATTCAAAATCTTTGTTAGGCAAGATCTTCGTTAAAGAAGATCTTGGTTAGGGAAGATCTTGGTTATGCAAGATCTTGGTTATGCAAAATCTTGGTGATGCAAGATCTTGGTTATGCAAGATCTTGGTTAGGCAAGATCTTGGTTATGCAAGATCTTGGTTATGGAAGATCTTGGTTAGTCAAGATCTTGGTTATGCAAGATTTTGGTTAGTCAAGATCTTGGTTATGCAAGATCTTGGTTACGGAAGATTTTGGTTATGCAAAATCGTGGTTAGACAAAATCTTTGTTAGGGAAGATCTTGATTAGGGAAGATCTTGGTTATGCAAGATCTTTGTTATGCAAGATCTTGGTTATCAAAGATCTTGGTTATGCGAGATCTTGGTTATGTAAGATCTTGGTTAGGGAAGATCTTGGTTATGCAAGATCTTGGTTAGGCAAGATCTTGGTTATGCAAGATCTTGGTTATGCAAGATCTTGGTTCGGGAAGATTTTGGTTAGGGAAGATCTTGGTTAGGGAAGATCTTGGTTATGTAAGATCTTGGTTATGCAAAATCTTGGTGATGCAAGATCTCTGTTATGCAATATCTTGGTTATGCAAGATCTTGGTTAGGCATGATCTTGGTTATGCAAGATCTCGGTTATGCAAGGTCTTTGTTAGGGAAGATCTTAGTTATGCAAGATCTTGCTGAGCGAAGATTTTGGTTAAGCAAAACCGTGGTTAGGCAAGATCTTCGTTAGGGATGATCTTGATTAGGGAAGATCTTGGTTATGAAAGATTATTGTTATGCAAGATCTTGGTTATCAAAGATCTTGGTTATGCGAGATCTTGGTTAAGTAAAATCTTTGTTAGGGAAGATCTTGGTTAGGCAAGATCTTGGTTCGGGAAGATCTTGGTTAGGGAAGATCTTGGTTATGCAAGATCTTGGTTATGCAAGATCTTGGTTAGGCAAGATCTTGGTTAGGCAAGATCTTGGTTATGCAAGATCTCGGTTATGCAAGATCTTTGTTAGGGTAGATCTTGGTTATGCAAAATCGTGGTTATGCAAGATCTTGGTTAGGGAAGATCTTGGTAATGCAAGATCTTGGTTAGGCAAGATCTTGGTTATGCAAAATCATGCTTATGCAAAATCTTGGTTATGCAAGATCTTGGTTAGTGATGATCTTGGTTATGCGAGATCTTGGTTATGCAAGATCTTGGTTAGGGAAGATCTTGATTATGCAAGATCTTGGTTAGGCAAGATCTTGGTTACGCAAGATCTTGGTTATGCAAGATCTTGGTTATGCAAGATCTTGGTTAGGCAAGATCTTGGTTATCAAGATCTTGGTTAGGCAAGATCTTGGTTATGCAAGATCTTGGTTCGGGAAGATCTTGGTTAGGGAAGATCTTGGTTAGGGAAGATCTTGGTTATGCAAAATCTTGGTGATGCAAGATCTCTGTTATGCAAGATCTTGGTTATGCAAGATCTTGGTTATGCAAGATCATGCTTATGCAAAATCTTGGTTATGCAGGATCTTGGTTAGTGATGATCTTGGTTGTGCGAGATCTTGGTTATGCAAGATCTTGGTTAGGGAAGATCTTGGTTATGCAAGATCTTGGTTAGGCAAGATCTTCGTTACGCAAGATCTTGGTTATGCAAGATCTTGGTTAGGCAAGATCTTGGTTATGCAAGATCTTGGTTAGGGAAGATCTTGGTTATGCAAAATCTTGGTTATGCAAGATCTTGGTTATGCAAGATCTTTGTTAGGGAAGATCTTGGTTATGCAAGATCTTGGTTATGCAAGATCTTGGTTATCAAAGATCTTGGTTATGCAAATCTTGGTTATGCAAGATCTTGGTTAGGCAAGATCTTGGTTATCAAGATCTTAGTTAGGCAAGATCTTCGTTATGCAATATCTTCGTTCGGGAAGATCTTGGTTAGGGAAGATCTTGGTTAGGGAAGATCTTGGTTATGCAAGATCTTGGTTATGCAAAATCTTGGTGATGCAAGATCTCTGTTATGCAAGATCTTGGTTATGCAAGATCTTGGTTAGGCATGATCTTGGTTATGAAAGATCTCGGTTATGCAAGATCTTTGTTAGGGAAGATCTTGGTTATGCAAGCTCTTGCTTAGCGAAGATCTTGGTTATGCAAAATCGTAGTTAGGCAAGATCTTCGTTAGGGAAGATCTTGATTAGGGAAGATCTTGGTTATGCAAGATCTTGGTTAGGCATGATCTTGGTTATGCAAGATCTCGGTTATGCAAGTTATTTGTTAGGGAAGATCTTGGTTATGCAAGCTCTTGGTTAGCGAAGATCTTGGTTATGCAAAATCGTAGTTAGGCAAGATCTTCGTTAGGGAAGATCTTGATTAGGGAAGATCTTGGTTATGCAAGATCTTTGTTATGCAAGATCTTGGTTATCAAAGATCTTGGTTATGCGACATCTGGGTTATGTAAGATCTTGGTTAGGGAAGATCTTGGTTATGCAAGATCTTGGTTATGCAAGATCTTGGTTAGGGAGGATCTTGGTTATGCAAGATCTTGGCTCGGGAAGATCTTGGTTATGTAAGATCTTGGTTAGGGAAGATCTTGGTTATGCAAGATCTTGGTTATGCAAGATCTTGGTTATGCAAGATCTTGGTTCGGGAAGATCTTGGTTAGGGAAGATCTTGGTTAGGGAAGATCTTGGTTATGCAAGATCTTGGTTATGCAAGATCTTGGTTATGCAAGATGTTGGTTAGGGAAGATGTTGGTTAGGGAAGATCTTGGTTATGGAACATCTTGGTTATGCGAGATATTCGTTATGCAAGATCTTCGTTATGCGAGATCTTGGTTATGCAAGATCTTGGTTCGGGAAGATCTTCGTTAGGGAAGATCTTGGTTATGCAATATCTTGGTTATGCAAGATCTTGGTTGTGCAAAATTTTGGTTAGGCAAGATCTTGGTTAGGGAAGACCTTGGTTAGGGAAGATCATCGTTATGCAAAAACTTTGCTATGCAAGATCTTGGTTATGCAAGATCTTGGTTATACAAGATCTTGGTTAGGCAAGATCTTGGTTATGCAAGATGTTGGTTAGGGAAGATGTTGGTTAGGGAAGATGTTGGTTAGGGAAGATCTTGGTTATGCAAGATCTTGGTTATGCAAGATCTTTGTTATCCAAGATCTTGGTGATGCAAGATCTTGGTTATGCAAGATCTTGGTTATGCAAGATCTTGGTTCGGGAATCTCTTGGTTATGCAAGATCTTCGTTATGCAAGATCTTGCTTAGGAAAGATCTTGGTTATGCAAAATCTTGGTTAGGCAAGATCTTCGTTAGGGAAGATCTTGGTTAGGAAAGATGTCGGTTATGCAAGATCTTGGTTAGGGAAGTTCTTGGTTATCAAAGAACTTTGTTTTGCAAGATCTTGGTTATGCAAGATCTTGGTTAGGGAAGATATTGGTTATGCAAAATCTTGGTTAGGCAAGATCTTGGTTATGCAAGATCTTGGTTATGCAAGATCTTGGTTAGCCAAGATCTTGGTTATGCAAGATCTTGGTTAGGCAAGATCTTGGTGATGCAAGATCTTGGTTATGCAAGATCTTGGTTATGCAAGATCTTTGTTATGCAAAATCTTGGTTAGGCAAGATCTTGGTTAGGCAAGATTTTGGTTCGGGAAGATCTTGGTTAGGGAAGATCTTGGTTAGGGAAGATCTTGGTTATGCAAATTCTTGGTTATGCAAGATCTTGGTTATGCAAGATCTTGGTTAGGCATGATCTTGGTTATGCAAGATCTTGGTTATGCAAGATCTTTGTTAGGGAAGATCTTAGGTATGCAAGATCTTGGTTAGGCAAGATCTTGGTTAGGGAAGATCTTGGCTAGGCAAGATCTTGGTTCGTAAAGATCTTGGTTATTCAAGATCTTGGTTAGGGTAGATCTTGGTTATGCAAGAACTTGGTTAGTTAAGATCTTGGTTATGCGAAATCTTGGTTATGGAAAATCTTGGTTAAGCAAGATCTTGGTTAGGGAAGATCTTTGTTAGGGAATCTCGTGGTTATGCAAGAACTTTGCTATGCAAGATCTTGGTTATGCAAGATCTTGGTTAGGCAAGATCATGGTTATGCAAGATCTTGGTTAGGCAAAATCTTGGTTATGCAAGATGTTTGTTAGCGAAGATGTTGGTTAAGGAAGATGTTGGTTAGGGAAGATCTTGGTTATGCAAGATCTTGGTTATGCAAGATCTTGGTTATGCAAGATGTTGGTTAGGGAAGATGTTGGTTAGGGAAGATGTTGGTTAGGGAAGATCTTGGTTATGCAAGATCTTGGTTATGCAAGATCTTCGTTATGCAAGATCTTGGTTATGCAGGATCTTGGTTATGCAAGATCTTAGTTCGGGAAGATCTTGGTTAGGCAAGATCTTGGTTATGCAAGATCTTGGTTATGCAAGATCTTGGTTAGGCAAGATCTTCGTTAGGGAAGATCTTGGTTAGGGAAGATCATGGTTATGCAAGAACTTTGCTATGCAAGATCTTGGTTATGCAAGATCTTGGTTATGCAAAATCTTGGTTAGGCAAGATCTTTGTTAGGGAAGATCTTGGTTAGGGAAGATCATGGTTATGCAAGAACTTTGCTATGCAAGATCTTGGTTATGCAAGATCTTGGTTATGCAAGATCTTGGTTAGGCAAGATCTTGGTTATTCAAGATGTTGGTTAGGGAAGATGTTGGTTAGATAAGATGTTGGTTAGGGAAGATCTTCGTTATGCAAGATCTTGGTTATGCAAGATCTTGGTTATGCAAGATATTGGTTATGCAAGCTCTTGGTTATTCAAAATCTTGGTTAGGCAAGATCTTCGTTAAAGAAGATTTTTGTTAGGGAAGATCTTGGTTATGCAAGATCTTGGTTATGCAAGATCTTGGTTAGGCTAGATCTTGGTTAGGGAAAATCTTGGCTAGGGAAGATCTTGGTTCGTAAAGATCTTGGTTATGCAAGATCTTGGTTATGCAAGATCTTGGTTAGGGAAGAGCTTGGTTATGCAAGAACTTGGTTAGTTAAGATCTTGGTTTTGCGAAATCTTGGTCATGCAAAATCTTGGTTAGGCAAGATCTTGGTTAGGGAAGATCTTCGTTAGGGAATGTCATGGTTATGCAAGATTTTTGCTATGCAAGATCTTGGTTATGCAAGATCTTGGTTATGCAAGATCTTGGTTAGGCAAGATCTTGGTTATGCAAGATTGTGGTTAGGGAAGATGTTGGTTAAGGATGATGTTGGTTAGGGAAGATCTTGGTTATGCAAGATCTTGGTTATGCAAGATCTTCGTTATGCAAGATCTTGGTTATGCAAGATCTTGGTTATGCAAGATGTTGGTTAGGGAAAATGTTGGTTAGGGAAGATGTTGGTTAGGGAAGATCTTGGTTATGCAAGATCTTGGTTATGCAAGATCTTGGTTCGGGAAGATCTTGGTTAGGGAAGATCTTGGTTATGCAAGATCTTGGTTAGGCATGATCTTGGTTATGCAAAATCTTGGTTAGGCAAGATCTTCGTTAGGGAAGATCTTGGTTAGGGACGATCATGGTTATGCAAGGACTTTGCTATGCAAGATTCTTGTTATGCAAGATCTTGGTTATGCAAAATCTTGGTTAGGCAAGATCTTCGTTAAGGAAGACCTTGGTTAGGGAAGATCATCGTTATGCAAGAACTTTGCTATGCAAGATCTTGGTTATGCAAGATCTTCGTTATGCAAGATCTTGGTTAGGCAAGATCTTGGTTATGCAAGATGTTGGTTAGGGAAAATGTTGGTTAGGGAAGATCTTGGTTATGCAAGATCTTGGTTATGCAAGATCTTGGTGATGCAAGATCTTGGTTATGCGAGATCTCGGTTCGGGAATCTCTTGGTTATGCAAGATCTTGCTTAGGAAAGATCTTGGTTATGCAAAATCTTTGTTAGGGAAGATCTTGGTTCGGGAATATCTTGGTTAGGAAAGATCTCGCTTATGCAAGATCTTGGTTAAGGAAGATCTTGGTTAGGCAAGATCTTGGTTAAGCAAGATCTTGGTTATGCAAGATCTTGGTTATGCAAGATCTTGGTTTTGCAAGATCTTGGTTATGCAAGATCTTGGTTATGGAAGATCTTGCTTAGGGAAGATCTTGGATATGAAAAATCGTGGTTAGGCAAGATCTTCGGTAGGGAAGATCTTGATTAGGGAAAATCTTGGTTATGCAAGATCTTCGTTATGCAAGATCTTGGTTATGCAAGATCTTGGTTAGGCAAGATCTTGGTTATCAAGAGCTTGGTTAGGCAAGATCTTGGTTATGCAAGATCTTGGTTATGCAAGATCTTGGTTCGGGAAGATCTTGGTTAGGGAAGATCTTGGTTATGCAAGATCTTGGTTAGGCAAGATCTTGGTTATGCAAGATCTTGGTTAGGCAAGATCTTGGTTATCAAGAGCTTGGTTAGGCAAGATCTTGGTTATGCAAGATCTTGGTTATGCAAGATCTTGGTTCGGGAAGATCTTGGTTAGGGAAGATCTTGGTTATGCAAGATCTTTGTTATGCAAAATCTTGGTGATGCAAGATCTTTGTTATGCAAGATCTTGGTTATGCAAGATCTTGGTTATGCAAGATGATGCTCATGCAAAATCTTGGTTATGCAAGATCTTGGTTTTGCAAGATCTTGGTTATGCAAGATCTTGCTTAGGGAAGATCTCTGTTATGCAAGATCTTGGTTATGCAAGATCTTTGTTAGGGAAGATCTTGGTTATGGAAGATCTTGGTTAGTGATGATCTTGGTTAGGGAACATCTTGGCTAGGCAAGATCTTGGTTCGTAAAGATCTTGGTTATGCAAGATCTTGGTTAGGGTAGATCTTGGTTACGCAAGATCTTGGTTAGGCAAGATCTTGGTTATGCAAGATCTTGGTTATGCAAGATCTTGGTTATGCAAGATCTTGGTTAGGCAAGATCTTGGTTATGCAAGATGTTGGTTAGAGAAGATTTTGGTTAGGGAAGATGTTGGTTAGGGAAGATCTTGGTTATGCAAGATCTTGGTTATGCAAGATCTTGGTTATGCAAGATGTTGGTTAGGGAAGATGTTGGTTAGGGAAGATGTTGGTTAGGGAAGATCTTGGTTATGCAAGATCTTGGTTATGCAAGATCTTGGTTATGCAAGATCTTGGTTCGGGAAGATCTTGGTTAGGGAAGATTTTGGTTATGCAAGATCTTGGTTATGCAAGATCTTGCTTAGGCAAGATCTTGGTTATGCAAAATCTTGGTTAGGCAAGATCTTCGTTAGGGAAGATCTTGGTTAGGGAAGATCATGGTTTTGCAAGAACTTTGCTATGCAAGATCTTGGTTATGCAAGATCTTGGTTGGGCAAGATCTTGGTTATTCAAGATGTTGGTTAGCGAAGATGTTGGTTAGATAAGATGTTGGTTAGGAAAGATCTTGGTTATGCAAGATCTTGGTTAGTGATGATCGTGGTTATGCCAGATCTTGGTTATGCAAGATCGTGGTTAGGGAAGATCTTGGTTATGCAAGATCTTGGTTAGGCAAGATCTTGGTTATGCAAGATCTTGGTTAGGCAAGATCTTGGTTATGCAAGATCTTTGTTAGGGAAGATCATGGTTTTTCAAAATCTTGGTTATGCAAGATCTTTGTTAGGGAAGATCTTGCTTATGCAAGATCTTGGTTATGAAAGATCTTGGTTAGGCAAGATCTTCGTTACCCAAGATCTTGGTTATGCAAGATCTTGGTTAGGCAAGATCTTGGTTATGCAAGGTCTTGGTTAGGGAAGATCTTGGTTATGCAAAATCTTGGTTATGCAAGATCTTGGTTATGAAAGATCTTTGTTAGGGAAGATCTTGGTTATGCAAGATCTTGGTTATGCAAGATCTTGGTTATGCAAGATCTTGGTTATGGAAGATCTTGCTTAGGGAAGATCTTGGTTATGCAAAATCGTGGTTAGGCAAGATCTTCGTTAGGGAAGATCTCGATTAGGGAAGATCTTGGTTATGCAAGATCTTGGTTAGGCAAGATCTTGGTTATCAAGATCTTGGTTAGGCAAGATCTTGGTTATGCAAGATCTTGGTTCGGGAAGATCTTGGTTACGGAAGATCTTGGTTAGGGAAGATCTTGGTTATGCAAGATCTTGGTTATGCAAAATCTTGGTGATGCAAGATCTCTGTTATGCAAGATCTTGGTTATGGAAGATCTTGGTTATGCAAGCTCATGCTTATGCAAAATCTTGGTTATGCAAGATCTTGGTTAGTGATGATCTTGGTTATGCGAGATCTTGGTTATGCAAGATCTTGGTTAGGGAAGATCTTGGTTATGCAAGATCTTTGTTAGGCAAGATCTTCGTTACCCAAGATCTTGGTTATGCAAGATCTTGGTTAGGCAAGATCTTGGTTATGCAAGGTCTTGGTTAGGGAAGATCTTGGTTATGCAAAATCTTGGTTATGCAAGATCTTGGTTATGAAAGATCTTTGTTAGGGAAGATCTTGGTTATGCAAGATCTTGGTTATGCAAGATCTTGGTTATGCAAGATCTTGGTTATGGAAGATCTTGCTTAGGGAAGATCTTGGTTATGCAAAATCGTGGTTAGGCAAGATCTTCGTTAGGGAAGATCTCGATTAGGGAAGATCTTGGTTATCAAGATCTTGGTTAGGCAAGATCTTGGTTATGCAAGATCTTGGTTCGGGAAGATCTTGGTTAGGGAAGATCTTGGTTATGCAAGATCTTGGTTATGCAAAATCTTGGTGATGCAAGATCTCTGTTATGCAAGATCTTGGTTATGCAAGATCTTGGTTAGGCATGATCTTGGTTATGCAAGATCTCGGTTATGCAAGATCTTTGTTAGGGAAGATCTTGGTTATGCAAGCTCTTGCTTAGCGAAGATCTTGGTTATGCAAAATCGTAGTTAGGCAAGATCTTCGTTAGGGAAGATCTTGATTAGGGAAGATCTTGGTTATGCAAGATCTTGGTTATGCAAGATCTTTGTTATGCAAGATCTTGGTTATCAAAGATCTTGGTTATGCGAGATCTGGGTTATGTAAGATCATGGTTAGGGAAGATCTTGGTTATGCAAGATCTTGGTTATGCAAGATCTTGGTTAGGCAAGATCTTGGTTATGCAAGATCTTGGTTCGGGAAGATCTTGGTTATGTAAGATCTTGGTTAGGGAAGATCTTGGTTATGCAAGATCTTGGTTTATGCAAGATCTTGGTTATGCAAGATCTTGGTTAGGAAAGATCTTGGTTAGGCAAAATCTTGGTTATGCAAAATCTCGGTTATGCAAGATCTTTGTTAGGGTAAATCTTGGTTAGGGAAGATCTTGGTTATGCAAAATCGTGGTTATGCAAGATCTTGGTTAGGGAAGATCTTGGTAATGCAACATCTTGGTTAGGCAAGATCTTGGTTATGCAAGATCATGCTTATGCAAAATCTTGGTTATGCAAGATCTTGGTTAGTGATGATCTTGGTTATGCGAGATCTTGGTTATGCAAGATCTTGGTTAGGGAAGATCTTGATTATGCAAGATCTTGGTTAGGCAAGATCTTGGTTAGGCAAGATCTTGGTTAGGAAAGATCTTGGTTCGGGAAGATCTTGGTTATGCAAGAACTTTGGTAGGCAAGATCTTGGTTATGCAAAATCTTGGTTATGCAAGATCTTGGTTAGGCAAGATCTTGGTTATTCAAGATGTTGGTTAGGGAAGATATTGGTTAGATAAGATGTTGGTTAGGGAAGATCTTGGTTATGCAAGATCTTGGTTATGCAAGATCTTGGTTATTCAAGATCTTGGTTATGCAAGATATTGGTTATGCAAGATCTTGGTTATTCAAAATCTTTGTTAGGCAAGATCTTCGTTAAAGAAGATCTTGGTTAGGGAATATCTTGGTTAGGGAAGATCTTGGTTATGCAAGATCTTGGTTAAGCAAAATCTTGGTGATGCAAGATCTTGGTTATGCAAGATCTTGGTTAGGCAAGATCTTGGTTATGCAAGATCTTGGTTATGGAAGATCTTGGTTAGTCAAGATCTTGGTTATGCAAGATTTTGGTTAGTCAAGATCTTGGTTATGCAAGATCTTGGTTATGCAAGATCTTGGTTATGCAAGATCTTGGTTACGGAAGATTTTGGTTATGCAAAATCGTTGTTAGAGAAGATCTTTGTTAGGGAAGATCTTGATTAGGGAAGATCTTGGTTATGCAAGATCTTGGTTATGCAAGATCTTGGTTATCAAAGATCTTGGTTATGCGAGATCTTGGTTATGTAAGATCTTGGTTAGGGAAGATCTTGGTTATGCAAGATCTTGGTTAGGCAAGATCTTGGTTATGCAAGATCTTGGTTATGCAAGATCTTGGTTATGCAAGGTCTTGGTTATGCAAGATCTTGCTTAGGCAAGATCTTGGTTAGGCAAGATCTTGGTTATGCAAGATCTTGGTTATGCAAGATCTTGGTTCGGGAAGATCTTGGTTAGGGAAGATCTTGGTTATGCAAGATCTTGGTTATGCAAAATCTTGGTTAGGCAAGATCTTCGTTAGGGAATATCTTGGTTAGGGAAGATCATGGTTATGCAAGAACTTTGCTATGCAAGATCTTGGTTATGCAAAATCTTGGTTATGCAAGATCTTGGTTAGGCAAGATCTTGGTTATTCAAGATGTTGGTTAGGGAAAATGTTGGTTAGATAAGATGTTGGTTAGGGAAGATCTTGGTTATGCAAGATCTTGGTTATGCAAGATCTTGGTTATGCAAGATCTTGGTTATGCAAGATATTGGTTATGCAAGATCTTGGTTATTCAAAATCTTGGTTAGGCAAGATCTTCGTTAAAGAAGATCTTGGTTAGGGAAGATCTTGGTTATGCAAAATCTTGGTTATGCAAGATCTTGGTTATGGAAGATCTTGGTTATGCAAGATCTTGGGTAGGGAAGATCTTGGTTATGGAAGATCTTGGTTAGGCAAATTCTTGGTTAGGGAAGATCTTGGCTAGGCAAGATCTTGGTTCGGGAAGATCTTGCTTTTGCAAGATCTTGGTTAGGCAAGATCTTGGTTATGCAAGATCTTGGTTAGGGAAGATCTTGGTTATGCAAGATCTTGGTTATGCAAGATCTTGGTTATGGAAGATCTTGGTTATGCAAGATCTTGGTTAGGCAAGATCTTGGTTAGGCAAGATCTTGGTTATGCCAGATCTTGGTTATGCAAGATGTTGGTTATGCAAGATCTTGGTTATGCAAGGTCTTGGTTATGCAAGATCTTGGTTAGGCAAGATCTTGGTTAGGCAAGATCTTGGTTATGCAAGATCTTGGTTATGCAAGATCTTGGTTATGGAAGGTCTTGGTTATGCAAGATCTTGGTTAGGCAAGATCTTGGTTAGGCAAGATCTTGGTTATGCAAGATCTTGGTTATGCAAGATCTTGGTTAGGCAAGATCTTGGTTATCAAAGATCTTGGTTATGCGAGATCTTGGTTATGTAAGTTCTTGGTTAGGGAAGATCTTGGTTATGCAAGATCTTAATTATGCAAGATCTTGGTTATGCAAGATCTTGGTTATGCAAGATCTTGGTTATGCAAGATCTTGCTTCGGGAAGATTTTGGTTAGGGAAGATCTTGGTTAGGGAAGATCTTGGTTATGTAAGATCTTGGTTAAGCAAAATCGTGGTTAGGCAAGATCTTCGTTAGGGATGATCTTGATTAGGGAAGATCTTGGTTATGAAAGATCTTGGTTATGCAAGATCTTGGTTATGCAAGGTCTTGGTTATGCAAGATCTTGGTTAGGCAAGATCTTGGTTAGGCAAGATCTTGGTTATGCAAGATCTTGGTTATGCAAGATCTTGGTTATGCAAGGTCTTGGTTATGCAAGATCTTGCTTAGGCAAGATCTTGGTTAGGCAAGATCTTGGTTATGCAAGATCTTGGTTATGCAAGATCTTGGTTCGGGAAGATCTTGGTTAGGGAAGATCTTGGTTATGCAAGATCTTGGTTATGCAAGATCTTGCTTAGGCAAGATCTTGGTTATGCAAAATCTTGGTTAGGCAAGATCTTCGTTAGGGAATATCTTGGTTAGGGAAGATCATGGTTATGCAAGAACTTTGCTATGCAAGATCTTTGTTATGCAAAATCTTGGTTATGCAAGATCTTGGTTAGGCAAGATCTTGGTTATTCAAGATGTTGGTTAGGGAAAATGTTGGTTAGATAAGATGTTGGTTAGGGAAGATCTTGGTTATGCAAGATCTTGGTTATGCAAGATCTTGGTTATGCAAGATCTTGGTTATGCAAGATCTTGGTTATGCAAGATATTGGTTATGCAAGATCTTGGTTATTCAAAATCTTGGTTAGGCAAGATCTTCGTTAAAGAAGATCTTGGTTAGGGAAGATCTTGGTTATGCAAAATCTTGGTTATGCAAGATCTTGGTTATGGAAGATCTTGGTTATGCAAGATCTTGGTTAGGGAAGATCTTGGTTATGCAAGATCTTGGTTAGGCAAATTCTTGGTTAGGGAAGATCTTGGCTAGGCAAGATCTTGGTTCGGGAAGATCTTGCTTTTGCAAGATCTTGGTTAGGCAAGATCTTGGTTATGCAATATCTTGGTTAGGGAAGATCTTGGTTATGCAAGATCTTGGTTATGCAAGATCTTGGTTATGCAAGATCTTGGTTAGGCAAGATCTTGGTTAGGCAAGATCTTGGTTATGCGAGATCTTGGTTATGCAAGATCTTGGTTATGCAAGATCTTGGTTATGCAAGGTCTTGGTTATGCAAGATCTTGGTTAGGCAAGATCTTGGTTAGGCAAGATCTTGGTTATGCAAGATCTTGGTTATGCAAGATCTTGGTTATGCAAGGTCTTGGTTATGCAAGATCTTGGTTAGGCAAGATCTTGGTTAGGCAAGATCTTGGTTATGCAAGATCTTGGTTATGCAAGATCTTGGTTAGGCAAGATCTTGGTTATCAAAGATCTTGGTTATGCGAGATCTTGGTTATGTAAGATCTTGGTTAGGGAAGATCTTGGTTATGCAAGATCTTGGTTAGGCAAGATCTTGGTTATGCAAGATCTTGGTTCGGGAAGATTTTGGTTAGGGAAGATCTTGGTTAGGGAAGATCTTGGTTATGTAAGATCTTGGTTATGCAAAATCTTGGTGATGCAAGATCTCTGTTATGCAATATCTTGGTTATGCAAGATCTTGGTTAGGCATGATCTTGCTTATGCAAGACCTCGGTTATGCAAGATCTTTGTTAGGGAAGATCTTGGTTATGCAAGATCTTGCTTAGCGAAGATCTTGGTTAAGCAAAATCGTGGTTAGGCAAGATCTTCGTTAGGGAAGATCTTGATTAGGGAAGATCTTGGTTATGAAAGATCTTGGTTATGCAAGATCCTTGTTATCAAAGATCTTGGTTATGCGAGATCTTGGTTAGGTAAGATCTTGGTTAGGGAAGATCTTGGTTATGCAAGATCTTGGTTAGGCAAGATCTTGGTTATGCAAGATCTTGGTTATGCAAGATCTTGGTTAGGCAAGATCTTGGTTATCCAAGATCTTGGTTATGCAAGATCTTGGTTCGGGAAGATCTTGGTTAGGGAAGATCTTGGTTAGAGAAGATCTTGGTTATGCAAGATCTTGGTTATGCAAAATCTTGGTGATGCAAGATCTCTGTTATGCAAGATCTTGCTTAGGCATGATCTTGGTTATGCAAGATCTCGGTTATGCAAGATCTTTGTTAGGGTAGATCTTGGTTATGCAAGATCTTGGTTATGCAAAATCGTGGTTATGCAAGATCTTGGTTAGGGAAGATCTTGGTAATGCAAGATCTTTGTTAGGGAAGATCTTGGTTATGCAAGATCTTGGTTATGCAAAATCTTGGTTATGAAAGATCTTAGCTATGCGAGATCTGGGTTATGTAAGATCTTTTTTAGGGAAGATCTTGGTTATGCAAGATCTTGTTTAGGCAAGATCTTGGTTAGGCAAGATCTTGGTTATGCAAGATCTTGGTTATGCAAGATCTTCGTCATGCAAGATCTTGGTTATGCAAGATCTTGGTTAGGCAAGATCTTGGTTAGGCAAGATCTTGGTTCGGGAAGATCTTGGTTAGGGAAGATCTTGGTTATGCAAGATCTTGGTTATGCAATATCTTGGTCAGGCAAGATCTTGGTTAGGCAAGATCTTGGTTATGCAAGATCTCGGTTATGCAAGATCTTTGTTAGGGTAGAACTTGGTTAGGGAAGATCTTGGTTATGCAAAATCGTGGTTATGCAAGATCTTGGTTAGGGAAGATCTTGGTAATGCAAGATCTTGGTTAGGCAAGATCTTGGTTATGGAAGATCATGCTTATGCAAAATCTTGGTTATGCAAGATCTTGGTTATGCAAGATCTTGGTTATTGAAGATCTTGGTTATGCAAGATATTGGTTATGCAAGATCTTGGTTATTCAAAATCTTGGTTAGGCAAGATCTTCGTTAAAGAAGATCTTTGTTAGGGAAGATCTTTGTTAGGGAAGATCTTGGTTATGCAAGATCTTGCTTAGCGAAGATCTTGGTTAAGCAAAATCGTGGTTAGGCAAGATCTTCGTTAGGGAAGATCTTGATTAGGGAAGATCTTGGTTATGAAAGATCTTGGTTATGCAAGATCCTTGTTATCAAAGATCTTGGTTATGCGAGATCTTGGTTAGGTAAGATCTTGGTTAGGGAAGATCTTGGTTATGAAAGATCTTGGTTAGGCAAGATCTTGGTTATGCAAGATCTTGGTTATGCAAGATCTTGGTTAGGCAAGATCTTGGTTATCCAAGATCTTGGTTATGCAAGATCTTGGTTCTTGAAGATCTTGGTTAGGGAAGATCTTGGTTATGCAAGATCTTGGTTATGCAAAATCTTGGTGATGCAAGATCTCTGTTATGCAAGATCTTGGCTATGCAAGATCTTGGTTAGGCATGATCTTGGTTATGCAAGATCTCGGTTATGCAAGATTTTGGTTATGCAAGATTTTGGTTAGTCAAGATCTTGGTTATGCATGATCTTGGTTATGCAAGATGTTTTTTATGCAAGATCTTGGTTATGCAAGATTTTGGTTAGTCAAGATCTTGGTTATGCATGATCTTGGTTATGCAAGATGTTTTTTATGCAAGATCTTGGTTATGCAAGATGTTGCTTACGGAAGATTTTGGTTATGCAAAATCGTGGTTAGACAAGATCTTTGTTAGGGAAGATCTTGATTAGGGAAGATCTTGGTTATGCAAGATCTTGGTTATGCAAAATCTTGGTTATCAAAGATCTTGGTTATGCGAGATCTTGGTTATGTAAGATCTTGGTTAGGGAAGATCTTGGTTATGCAAGATCTTGGTTAGGCAAGATCTTGGTTATGCAAGATCTTGGTTATGCAAGATCTTGGTTCGGGAAGATTTTGGTTAGGGAAGATCTTGGTTAGGGAAGATCTTGGTTATGTAAGATCTTGGTTATGCAAAATCTTGGTGATGCAAGATCTCTGTTATGCAATATCTTGGTTATGCAAGATCTTGGTTAGGCATGATCTTGGTTATGCAAGATCTCGGTTATGCAAGATCTTTGTTAGGGAAGATCTTAGTTATGCAAGATCTTGCTGAGCGAAGATCTTGGTTAAGCAAAACCGTGGTTAGGCAAGATCTTCGTTAGGGATGATCTTGATTAGGGAAGATCTTGGTTATGAAAGATCTTGGTTATGCAAGATCTTGGTTATCAAAGATCTTGGTTATGGGAGATCTTGGTTAAGTAAAATCTTTGTTAGGGAAGATCTTGGTTAGGCAAGATCTTGGTTCGGGAAGATCTTGGTTAGGGAAGATCTTGGTTATGCAAGATCTTGGTTATGCAAGATCTTGGTTAGGCAAGATCTTGGTTAGGCAAGATCTTGGTTATGCAAGATCTCAGTTATGCAAGATCTTTGTTAGGGTAGATCTTGGTTATGCAAAATCGTGGTTATGCAAGATCTTGGTTAGGGAAGATCTTGGTAATGCAAGATCTTGGTTAGGCAAGATCTTGGTTATGCAAGATCGTGCTTATGAATAATCTTGGTTATGCAAGATCTTGGTTAGTGATGATCTTGGTTATGCGAGATCTTGGTTATGCAAGATCTTGGTTAGGGAAGATCTTGATTATGCAAGATCTTGGTTAGGCAAGATCTTGGTTACGCAAGATCTTGGTTATGCAAGATCTTCGTCATGCAAGATCTTGGTTATGCAAGATCTTGGTTAGGCAAGATCTTGGTTAGGAAAGATCTTGGTTCGGGAAGATCTTGGTTAGGGAAGATCTTGGTTATGCAAGATCTTGGTTATGCAAGATCTTGGTTAGGCAAGATCTTGGTTATCAAGATCTTGGTTAGGCAAGATCTTGGTTATGCAAGATCTTGGTTCGGGAAGATCTTGGTTAGGGAAGATCTTGGTTAGGGAAGATCTTGGTTATGCAAGATCTTGGTTATGCAAAATCTTGGTGATGCAAGATCTCTGTTATGCAAGATCTTGGTTATGCAAGATCTTGGTTATGCAAGATCATGCTTATGCAAAATCTTGGCTATGCAGGATCTTGGTTAGTGATGATCTTGGTTTTGCGAGATCTTGGTTATGCAAGATCTTGGTTAAGGAAGATCTTGGTTATGCAATATCTTGGTTAGGCAAGATCTTCGTTACGCAAGATCTTGGTTATGCAAGATCTTGGTTAGGCAAGATCTTGGTTATGCAAGATTTCTGTTAGGGAAGATCTTGGTTATGCAAAATCTTGGTTATGCAAGATCTTGGTTATGCAAGATCTTTGTTAGGGAAGTTCTTGGTTATGCAAGATCTTGGTTATGCAAGATCTTGGTTATCAAAGATCTTGGTTATGCAAATCTTGGTTATGCAAGATCTTGGTTAGGCAAGATCTTGGTTATCAAGATCTTAGTTAGGCAAGATCTTGGTTATGCAAGATCTTGGTTCGGGAAGATCTTGGTTAGGGAAGATCTTGGTTAGGGAAGATCTTGGTTATGCAAGATCTTGGTTATGCAAAATCTTGGTGATGCAAGATCTCTGTTATGCAAGATCTTGGTCATGCAAGATCTTGGTTAGGCATGATCTTGGTTATGCAAGATCGTAGTTAGGCAAGATCTTCGTTAGGGAAGATCTTGATTAGGGAAGATCTTCGTTATGCAAGATCTTTGTTATGCAAGATCTTGGTTATCAAAGATCTTGGTTATGCGACATCTGGGTTATGTAAGATCTTGGTTAGGGAAGATCTTGGTTATGCAAGATCTTGGTTATGCAAGATCTTGGTTAGGCAAGATCTTGGTTATGCAAGATCTTGGCTCGGGAAGATCTTGGTTATGTAAGATCTTGGTTAGGGAAGATCTTGGTTATGCAAGATCTTGGTTATGCAAGATCTTGGTTATGCAAGATCTTGGTTCGGGAAGATCTTGGTTAGGGAAGATCTTGGTTAGGGAAGATCTTGGTTATGCAAGATCTTGGTTATGCAAGATCTTGGTTATGCAAGATGTTGGTTAGGGAAGATGTTGGTTAGGGAAGATCTTGGTTATGCAACATCTTGGTTATGCAAGATATTCGTTATGCAAGATCTTCGTTATGCGAGATCTTGGTTATGCAAGATCTTGGTTGTGCAAAATTTTGGTTAGGCAAGATCTTGGTTAGGGAAGACCTTGGTTAGGGAAGATCATCGTTATGCAAGAACTTTGCTATGCAAGATCTTGGTTATGCAAGATCTTGGTTAGGCAAGATCTTGGTTATGCAAGATCTTGGTTAGGCAAGATCTTGGTGATGCAAGATCTTGGTTATGCAAGGTCTTGGTTATGCAAGATCTTGGTTATGGAAGATCTTGGTTAGGGAAGATGTTGGTTAGGGAAGATCTTGGTTATGCAAAATCTTGGTTAGGCAAGATCTTGGTTATGCAAGATCTTGGTTATGCAAGATCTTGGTTAGCCAAGATCTTGGTTATGCAAGATCTTGGTTAGGCAAGATCTTGGTGATGCAAGATCTTGGTTATGCAAGGTCTTGGTTATGCAAGATCTTGGTTATGGAAGATCTTGGTTAGGCAAGATCTTGGTTATGCAAGATCTTGGTTAGGCAAGATCTTGGTTAGGCAAGATCTTGGTTAGGCAAGATCTTGGTTATGCAAGATCTTGGTTATTCAAGATCTTGGTTATCAAAGATCTTGGCTATTCGAGATCTGGGTTATGTAAGATCTTGTTTAGGGAAGATCTTGGTTATGCAAGATCTTGGTTAGGCAAGATCTTGGTTAGGCAAATTCTTGGTTATGCAAGATCTTGGTTATGCAAGATCTTGGTTAGGCATGATCTTGGTTATGCAAGATCTTGGTTATGCAAGATCTTTGTTAGGGAAGATCTTAGGTATGCAAGATCTTGGTTAGGCAAGATCTTGGTTAGGGAAGATCTTGGCTAGGCAAGATCTTGGTTCGTAAAGATCTTGGTTATGCAAGATCTTGGTTAGGGTAGATCTTGGTTATGCAAGAACTTGGTTAGTTAAGATCTTGGTTATGCGAAATCTTGGTTATACAAAATCTTGGTTAGGCGAGATCTTGGTTAGGGAAGATCTTCGTTAGGGAATCTCGTGGTTATGCAAGAACTTTGCTATGCAAGATCTTGGTTATGCAAGATCTTGGTTAGGCAAGATCATGGTTATGCAAGATCTTGGTTAGGCAAAATCTTGGTTATGCAAGATGTTTGTTAGCGAAGATGTTGGTTAAGGAAGATGTTGGTTAGGGAAGATCTTGGTTATGCAAGATCTTGGTTATGCAAGATCTTGGTTATGCAAGATCTTGGTTATGCAAGATGTTGGTTAGGGAAGATGTTGGTTAGGGAAGATGTTGGTTAGGGAAGATCTTGGTTATGCAAGATCTTGGTTATGCAAGATCTTCGTTATGCAAGATCTTGGTTATGCAAGATCTTGGTTATGCAAGGTCTTGGTTCGGGAAGATCTTGGTTAGGGAAGATCTTGGTTATGCAAGATCTTGGTTATGCAAGATCTTGCTTAGGCAAGATCTTGGTTATGCAAAATCTTGGTTAGGCAAGATCTTCGTTAGAGAAGATCTTGGTTAGGGAAGATCATGGTTATGCAAGAACTTTGCTATGCAAGATCTTGGTTATGCAAGATCTTGGTTATGCAAGATCTTGGTTAGGCAAGATCTTGGTTATTCAAGATGTTGGTTAGGGAAGATGTTGGTTAGATAAGATGTTGGTTAGGGAAGATCTTCGTTATGCAAGATCTTGGTTATGCAAGATCTTGGTTATGCAAGATATTGGTTATGCAAGCTCTTGGTTATTCAAAATCTTGGTTAGGCAAGATCTTCGTTAAAGAAGATTTTTGTTAGGGAAGATCTTGGTTATGCAAGATCTTGGTTATGCAAGATCTTGGTTAGGCTAGATCTTGGTTAGGGAAAATCTTGGCTAGGGAAGATCTTGGTTCGTAAAGATCTTGGTTATGCAAGATTATGGTTATGCAAGATCTTGGTTAGGGAAAGCTTGGTTATGCAAGAACTTGGTTAGTTAAGATCTTGGTTATGCGAAATCTTGGTCATGCAAAATCTTGGTTAGGCAAGATCTTGGTTGGGGAAGATCTTCGTTAGGGAATGTCATGGTTATGCAAGATTTTTGCTATGCAAGATCTTGGTTATGCAAGATCTTGGTTATGAAAGATCTTGGTTAGGCAAGATCTTGGTTATGCAAGATTGTGGTTAGGGAAGATGTTGGTTAAGGAAGATGTTGGTTAGGGAAGATCTTGGTTATGCAAGATCTTGGTTATGCAAGATCTTGGTTATGCAAGATCTTGGTTAAGCAAGATCTTGGTTATGCAAGATGTTGGTTAGGGAAAATGTTGGTTAGGGAAGATGTTGGTTAGGGAAGATCTTGGTTATGCAAGATCTTGGTTATTCAAGATCTTGGTTATGCAAGATCTTGGTTCGGGAAGATCTTGGTTAGGGAAGATCTTGGTTATGCAAAATCTTGGTTAGGCAAGATCTTGGTTATGCAAAATCTTGGTTAGGCAAGATCTTCGTTAGGGAAGATCTTGGTTAGGGACGATCATGGTTATGCAAGGACTTTGCTATGCAAGATTCTTGTTATGCAAGATCTTGGTTATGCAAAATCTTGGTTAGGCAAGATCTTGGTTAGGGAAGACCTTGGTTAGGGAAGATCATCGTTATGCAAGAACTTTGCTATGCAAGATCTTGGTTATGCAAGATCTTCGTTATGCAAGATCTTGGTTAGGCAAGATCTTGGTTATGCAATATGTTGGTTAGGGAAGATGTTGGTTAGGGAAGATCTTGGTTATGCAAGATCTTGGTTATGCAAGATCTTGGTGATGCAAGATCTTGGTTATGCGAGATCTCGGTTCGGGAATCTCTTGGTTATGCAAGATCTTGCTTAGGAAAGATCTTGGTTATGCAAAATCTTTGTTAGGGAAGATCTTGGTTCGGGAATATCTTGGTTAGGAAAGATCTCGCTTATGCAAGATCTTGGTTAAGGAAGATCTTGGTTAGGCAAGATCTTGGTTAAGCAAGATCTTGGTTATGCAAGATCTTGGTTATGCAAGATCTTGTTTATTGAAGATCTTGGTTTTGCAAGATCTTAATTATGCAAGATCTTGGTTATGGAAGATCTTGCTTAGGGAAGATCTTGGATATGAAAAATCGTGGTTAGGCAAGATCTTCGTTAGAGAAGATCTTGATTAGGGAAAATCTTGGTTATGCAAGATCTTCGTTATGCAAGATCTTGGTTATGCGAGATCTTGGTTAAGTAAGATCTTGGTTAGGGAAGATCTTGGTTATGCAAGATCTTGGTTAGGCAAGATCTTGGTTATGCAAGATCTTGGTTAGGCAAGATCTTGGTTATCAAGATCTTGGTTAGGCAAGATCTTGGTTATGCAAGATCTTGGTTATGCAAGATCTTGGTTCGGGAAGATCTTGGTTAGGGAAGATCTTGGTTATGCAAGATCTTTGTTATGCAAAATCTTGGTGATGCAAGATCTTTGTTATGCAAGATCTTGGTTATGCAAGATCTTGGTTATGCAAGATCATGCTCATGCAAAATCTTGGTTATGCAAGATCTTGGTTTTGCAAGATCTTGGTTATGCAAGATCTTGCTTAGGGAAGATCTCTGTTATGCAAGATCTTGGTTATGCAAGATCTTTGTTAGGGAAGATCTTGGTTATGGAAGATCTTGGTTAGTGATGATCTTGGTTAGGGAACATCTTGGCTAGGCAAGATCTTGGTTCGTAAAGATCTTGGTTATGCAAGATCTTGGTTAGGGTAGATCTTGGTTACGCAAGATCTTGGTTAGGCAAGATCTTGGTTATGCAAGATCTTGGTTATGCAAGATCTTGGTTATGCAAGATCTTGGTTAGGCAAGATCTTGGTTATGCAAGATGTTGGTTAGAGAAGATTTTGGTTAGGGAAGATGTTGGTTAGGGAAGATCTTGGTTAGGGAAGATCTTGGTTATGCAAGATCTTGGTTATGCAAGATGTTGGTTAGGGAAGATGTTGGTTAGGGAAGATGTTGGTTAGGGAAGATCTTGGTTATGCAAGATCTTGGTTATGCAAGATCTTGGTTATGCAAGATCTTGGTTATGCAAGATCTTGGTTATGCAAGATCTTGGTTCGGGAAGATCTTGGTTAGGGAAGATCTTGGTTATGCAAGATCTTGGTTATGCAAGATCTTGCTTAGGCAAGATCTTGGTTATGCAAAATCTTGGTAAGGCAAGATCTTCGTTAGGGAAGATCTTGGTTAGGGAAGATCATGGTTTTGCAAGAACTTTGCTATGCAAGATCTTGGTTATGCAAGATCTTGGTTATGCAAGATCTTGGTTAGGCAAGATCTTGGTTATTCAAGATGTTGGTTAGCGAAGATGTTGGTTAGATAAGATGTTGGTTAGGAAAGATCTTGGTTATGCAAGATCTTGGTTAGTGATGATCGTGGTTATGCCAGATCTTGGTTATGCAAGATCGTGGTTAGGGAAGATCTTGGTTATGCAAGATCTTGGTTAGGCAAGATCTTGGTTATGCAAGATCTTGGTTAGGCAAGATCTTGGTTATGCAAGATCTTGGTTAGGGAAGATCTTGGTTTTTCAAAATCTTGGTTATGCAAGATCTTGGTTATGCAAGATCTTTGTTAGGGAAGATCTTGGTTATGCAAGATCTTGGTTATGAAAGATCTTGGTTAGGCAAGATCTTCGTTACCCAAGATCTTGGTTATGCAAGATCTTGGTTAGGCAAGATCTTGGTTATACAAGGTCTTGGTTAGGGAAGATCTTGGTTATGCAAAATCTTGGTTATGCAAGATCTTGGTTATGAAAGATCTTTGTTCGGGAAGATCTTGGTTATGCAAGATCTTGGTAATGCAAGATCTTGGTTATGCAAGATCTTGGTTATGGAAGATCTTGCTTAGAGAAGATCTTGGTTATGCAAAATCGTGGTTAGGCAAGATCTTCGTTAGGGAAGATCTCGATTAGGGAAGATCTTGGTTATGCAAGATCTTGGTTAGGCAAGATCTTGGTTATCAAGATCTTGGTTAGGCAAGATCTTGGTTATGCAAGATCTTGGTTCGGGAAGATCTTGGTTAGGGAAGATCTTGGTTAGGGAAGATCTTGGTTATGCAAGATCTTGGTTATGCAAAATCTTGGTGATGCAAGATCTCTGTTATGCAAGATCTTGGTTATGCAAGATCTTGGTTATGCAAGCTCATGCTTATGCAAAATCTTGGTTATGCAAGATCTTGGTTAGTGATGATCTTGGTTATGCGAGATCTTGGTTATGCAAGATCTTGGTTAGGGAAGATCTTGGTTATGCAAGATCTTGGTTAGGCAAGATCTTCGTTACCCAAGATCTTGGTTATGCAAGATCTTGGTTAGGCAAGATCTTGGTTATGCAAGGTCTTGGTTAGGGAAGATCTTGGTTATGCAAAATCTTGGTTATGCAAGATCTTGGTTATGAAAGATCTTTGTTAGGGAAGATCTTGGTTATGCAAGATCTTGGTTATGCAAGATCTTGGTTATGGAAGATCTTGCTTAGGGAAGATCTTGGTTATGCAAAATCGTGGTTAGGCAAGATCTTCGTTAGGGAAGATCTTGATTAGGGAAGATCTTGGTTATGCAAGATCTTTGTTATCAAAGATCTTGGTTATGCGAGATCTTGGTTATGAAAGATCTTGGTTAGGGAAGATCTTGGTTATGCAAGATCTTGGTTAGGCAAGATCTTGGTTATGCAAGATCTTGGTTATGCAAGATCTTGGTTAGGCAAGATCTTGGTTATCAAGATCTTGGTTAGGCAAGATCTTGGTTATGCAAGATCTTGGTTCGGGAAGATCTTGGTTAGGGAAGATCTTGGTTAGGGAAGATCTTGGTTATGCAAGATCTTGGTTATGCAAAATCTTGGTGATGCAAGATCTCTGTTATGCAAGATCTTGGTTAGGCAAGATCTTGGTTATGCAAGATGTTGGTTAGAGAAGATTTTGGTTAGGGAAGATGTTGGTTAGGGAAGATCTTGGTTATACAAGATCTTGGTTATGCAAGATCTTGGTTATGCAAGATGTTGGTTAGGGAAGATGTTGGTTAGGGAAGATGTTGGTTAGGGAAGATCTTGGTTATGCAAGATCTTGGTTATGCAAGATCTTGGTTATGCAAGATCTTGGTTATGCAAGATCTTGGTTATGCAAGATCTTGGTTCGGGAAGATCTTGGTTAGGGAAGATCTTGGTTATGCAAGATCTTGGTTATGCAAGATCTTGCTTAGGCAAGATCTTGGTTATGCAAAATCTTGGTAAGGCAAGATCTTCGTTAGGGAAGATCTTGGTTAGGGAAGATCATGGTTTTGCAAGAACTTTGCTATGCAAGATCTTGGTTATGCAAGATCTTGGTTATGCAAGATCTTGGTTAGGCAAGATCTTGGTTATTCAAGATGTTGGTTAGCGAAGATGTTGGTTAGATAAGATGTTGGTTAGGAAAGATCTTGGTTATGCAAGATCTTGGTTAGTGATGATCGTGGTTATGCCAGATCTTGGTTATGCAAGATCGTGGTTAGGGAAGATCTTGGTTATGCAAGATCTTGGTTAGGCAAGATCTTGGTTATGCAAGATCTTGGTTAGGCAAGATCTTGGTTATGCAAGATCTTGGTTAGGGAAGATCTTGGTTTTTCAAAATCTTGGTTATGCAAGATCTTGGTTATGCAAGATCTTTGTTAGGGAAGATCTTGGTTATGCAAGATCTTGGTTATGAAAGATCTTGGTTAGGCAAGATCTTCGTTACCCAAGATCTTGGTTATGCAAGATCTTGGTTAGGCAAGATCTTGGTTATACAAGGTCTTGGTTAGGGAAGATCTTGGTTATGCAAAATCTTGGTTATGCAAGATCTTGGTTATGAAAGATCTTTGTTCGGGAAGATCTTGGTTATGCAAGATCTTGGTTATGCAAGATCTTGGTTATGCAAGATCTTGGTTATGGAAGATCTTGCTTAGAGAAGATCTTGGTTATGCAAAATCGTGGTTAGGCAAGATCTTCGTTAGGGAAGATCTCGATTAGGGAAGATCTTGGTTATGCAAGATCTTGGTTAGGCAAGATCTTGGTTATCAAGATCTTGGTTAGGCAAGATCTTGGTTATGCAAGATCTTGGTTCGGGAAGATCTTGGTTAGGGAAGATCTTGGTTAGGGAAGATCTTGGTTATGCAAGATCTTGGTTATGCAAAATCTTGGTGATGCAAGATCTCTGTTATGCAAGATCTTGGTTATGCAAGATCTTGGTTATGCAAGCTCATGCTTATGCAAAATCTTGGTTATGCAAGATCTTGGTTAGTGATGATCTTGGTTATGCGAGATCTTGGTTATGCAAGATCTTGGTTAGGGAAGATCTTGGTTATGCAAGATCTTGGTTAGGCAAGATCTTCGTTACCCAAGATCTTGGTTATGCAAGATCTTGGTTAGGCAAGATCTTGGTTATGCAAGGTCTTGGTTAGGGAAGATCTTGGTTATGCAAAATCTTGGTTATGCAAGATCTTGGTTATGAAAGATCTTTGTTAGGGAAGATCTTGGTTATGCAAGATCTTGGTTATGCAAGATCTTGGTTATGGAAGATCTTGCTTAGGGAAGATCTTGGTTATGCAAAATCGTGGTTAGGCAAGATCTTCGTTAGGGAAGATCTCGATTAGGGAAGATCTTGGTTATGCAAGATCTTTGTTATCAAAGATCTTGGTTATGCGAGATCTTGGTTATGAAAGATCTTGGTTAGGGAAGATCTTGGTTATGCAAGATCTTGGTTAGGCAAGATCTTGGTTATGCAAGATCTTGGTTATGCAAGATCTTGGTTAGGCAAGATCTTGGTTATCAAGATCTTGGTTAGGCAAGATCTTGGTTATGCAAGATCTTGGTTCGGGAAGATCTTGGTTAGGGAAGATCTTGGTTAGGGAAGATCTTGGTTATGCAAGATCTTGGTTATGCAAAATCTTGGTGATGCAAGATCTCTGTTATGCAAGATCTTGGTTATGCAAGATCTTGGTTAGGCATGATCTTGGTTATGCAAGATCTCGGTTATGCAAGATCTTTGTTAGGGAAGATCTTGGTTATGCAAGCTCTTGCTTAGCGAAGATCTTGGTTATGCAAAATCGTAGTTAGGCAAGATCTTCGTTAGGGAAGATCTTGATTAGGGAAGATCTTGGTTATGCAAGATCTTGGTTATGCAAGATCTTTGTTATGCAAGATCTTGGTTATCAAAGATCTTGGTTATGCGAGATCTGGGTTATGTAAGATCATGGTTAGGGAAGATCTTGGTTATGCAAGATCTTGGTTAGGCAAGATCTTGGTTATGCAAGATCTTGGTTCGGGAAAATCTTGGTTATGTAAGATCTTGGTTAGGGAAGATCTTGGTTATGCAAGATCTTGGTTATGCAAGATCTTGGTTATGCAAGATCTTGGTTAGGAAAGATCTTGGTTAGGCAAGATCTTGGTTATGCAAAATCTCGGTTATGCAAGATCTTTGTTAGGGTAAATCTTGGTTAGGGAAGATCTTGGTTATGCAAAATCGCTGTTATGCAAGATCTTGGTTAGGGAAGATCTTGGTAATGCAAGATCTTGGTTATGCAAGATCTTGGTTATGCAAGCTCATGCTTATGCAAAATCTTGGTTATGCAAGATCTTGGTTAGTGATGATCTTGGTTATGCGAGATCTTGGTTATGCAAGATCTTGGTTAGGGAAGATCTTGGTTATGCAAGATCTTGGTTAGGCAAGATCTTCGTTACCCAAGATCTTGGTTATGCAAGATCTTGGTTAGGCAAGATCTTGGTTATGCAAGGTCTTGGTTAGGGAAGATCTTGGTTATGCAAAATCTTGGTTATGCAAGATCTTGGTTATGAAAGATCTTTGTTAGGGAAGATCTTGGTTATGCAAGATCTTTGTTATGCAAGATCTTGGTTATGGAAGATCTTGCTTAGGGAAGATCTTGGTTATGCAAAATCGTGGTTAGGCAAGATCTTCGTTAGGGAAGATCTCGATTAGGGAAGATCTTGGTTATGCAAGATCTTTGTTATCAAAGATCTTGGTTATGCGAGATCTTGGTTATGAAAGATCTTGGTTAGGGAAGATCTTGGTTATGCAAGATCTTGGTTAGGCAAGATCTTGGTTATGCAAGATCTTGGTTATGCAAGATCTTGGTTAGGCAAGATCTTGGTTATCAAGATCTTGGTTAGGCAAGATCTTGGTTATGCAAGATCTTGGTTCGGGAAGATCTTGGTTAGGGAAGATCTTGGTTAGGGAAGATCTTGGTTATGCAAGATCTTGGTTATGCAAAATCTTGGTGATGCAAGATCTCTGTTATGCAAGATCTTGGTTAGGCAAGATCTTGGTTATGCAAGATGTTGGTTAGAGAAGATTTTGGTTAGGGAAGATGTTGGTTAGGGAAGATCTTGGTTATGCAAGATCTTGGTTATGCAAGATCTTGGTTATGCAAGATGTTGGTTAGGGAAGATGTTGGTTAGGGAAGATGTTGGTTAGGGAAGATCTTGGTTATGCAAGATCTTGGTTATGCAAGATCTTGGTTATGCAAGATCTTGGTTATGCAAGATCTTGGTTATGCAAGATCTTGGTTCGGGAAGATCTTGGTTAGGGAAGATCTTGGTTATGCAAGATCTTGGTTATGCAAGATCTTGCTTAGGCAAGATCTTGGTTATGCAAAATCTTGGTAAGGCAAGATCTTCGTTAGGGAAGATCTTGGTTAGGGAAGATCATGGTTTTGCAAGAACTTTGCTATGCAAGATCTTGGTTATGCAAGATCTTGGTTATGCAAGATCTTGGTTAGGCAAGATCTTGGTTATTCAAGATGTTGGTTAGCGAAGATGTTGGTTAGATAAGATGTTGGTTAGGAAAGATCTTGGTTATGCAAGATCTTGGTTAGTGATGATCGTGGTTATGCCAGATCTTGGTTATGCAAGATCGTGGTTAGGGAAGATCTTGGTTATGCAAGATCTTGGTTAGGCAAGATCTTGGTTATGCAAGATCTTGGTTAGGCAAGATCTTGGTTATGCAAGATCTTGGTTAGGGAAGATCTTGGTTTTTCAAAATCTTGGTTATGCAAGATCTTGGTTATGCAAGATCTTTGTTAGGGAAGATCTTGGTTATGCAAGATCTTGGTTATGAAAGATCTTGGTTAGGCAAGATCTTCGTTACCCAAGATCTTGGTTATGCAAGATCTTGGTTAGGCAAGATCTTGGTTATACAAGGTCTTGGTTAGGGAAGATCTTGGTTATGCAAAATCTTGGTTATGCAAGATCTTGGTTATGAAAGATCTTTGTTCGGGAAGATCTTGGTTATGCAAGATCTTGGTTATGCAAGATCTTGGTTATGCAAGATCTTGGTTATGGAAGATCTTGCTTAGAGAAGATCTTGGTTATGCAAAATCGTGGTTAGGCAAGATCTTCGTTAGGGAAGATCTCGATTAGGGAAGATCTTGGTTATGCAAGATCTTGGTTAGGCAAGATCTTGGTTATCAAGATCTTGGTTAGGCAAGATCTTGGTTATGCAAGATCTTGGTTCGGGAAGATCTTGGTTAGGGAAGATCTTGGTTAGGGAAGATCTTGGTTATGCAAGATCTTGGTTATGCAAAATCTTGGTGATGCAAGATCTCTGTTATGCAAGATCTTGGTTATGCAAGATCTTGGTTATGCAAGCTCATGCTTATTCAAAATCTTGGTTATGCAAGATCTTGGTTAGTGATGATCTTGGTTATGCGAGATCTTGGTTATGCAAGATCTTGGTTAGGGAAGATCTTGGTTATGCAAGATCTTGGTTAGGCAAGATCTTCGTTACCCAAGATCTTGGTTATGCAAGATCTTGGTTAGGCAAGATCTTGGTTATGCAAGGTCTTGGTTAGGGAAGATCTTGGTTATGCAAAATCTTGGTTATGCAAGATCTTGGTTATGAAAGATCTTTGTTAGGGAAGATCTTGGTTATGCAAGATCTTGGTTATGCAAGATCTTGGTTATGGAAGATCTTGCTTAGGGAAGATCTTGGTTATGCAAAATCGTGGTTAGGCAAGATCTTCGTTAGGGAAGATCTCGATTAGGGAAGATCTTGGTTATGCAAGATCTTTGTTATCAAAGATCTTGGTTATGCGAGATCTTGGTTATGAAAGATCTTGGTTAGGGAAGATCTTGGTTATGCAAGATCTTGGTTAGGCAAGATCTTGGTTATGCAAGATCTTGGTTATGCAAGATCTTGGTTAGGCAAGATCTTGGTTATCAAGATCTTGGTTAGGCAAGATCTTGGTTATGCAAGATCTTGGTTCGGGAAGATCTTGGTTAGGGAAGATCTTGGTTAGGGAAGATCTTGGTTATGCAAGATCTTGGTTATGCAAAATCTTGGTGATGCAAGATCTCTGTTATGCAAGATCTTGGTTAGGCAAGATCTTGGTTATGCAAGATGTTGGTTAGAGAAGATTTTGGTTAGGGAAGATGTTGGTTAGGGAAGATCTTGGTTATGCAAGATCTTGGTTATGCAAGATCTTGGTTATGCAAGATGTTGGTTAGGGAAGATGTTGGTTAGGGAAGATGTTGGTTAGGGAAGATCTTGGTTATGCAAGATCTTGGTTATGCAAGATCTTGGTTATGCAAGATCTTGGTTATGCAAGATCTTGGTTATGCAAGATCTTGGTTCGGGAAGATCTTGGTTAGGGAAGATCTTGGTTATGCAAGATCTTGGTTATGCAAGATCTTGCTTAGGCAAGATCTTGGTTATGCAAAATCTTGGTAAGGCAAGATCTTCGTTAGGGAAGATCTTGGTTAGGGAAGATCATGGTTTTGCAAGAACTTTGCTATGCAAGATCTTGGTTATGCAAGATCTTGGTTATGCAAGATCTTGGTTAGGCAAGATCTTGGTTATTCAAGATGTTGGTTAGCGAAGATGTTGGTTAGATAAGATGTTGGTTAGGAAAGATCTTGGTTATGCAAGATCTTGGTTAGTGATGATCGTGGTTATGCCAGATCTTGGTTATGCAAGATCGTGGTTAGGGAAGATCTTGGTTATGCAAGATCTTGGTTAGGCAAGATCTTGGTTATGCAAGATCTTGGTTAGGCAAGATCTTGGTTATGCAAGATCTTGGTTAGGGAAGATCTTGGTTTTTCAAAATCTTGGTTATGCAAGATCTTGGTTATGCAAGATCTTTGTTAGGGAAGATCTTGGTTATGCAAGATCTTGGTTATGAAAGATCTTGGTTAGGCAAGATCTTCGTTACCCAAGATCTTGGTTATGCAAGATCTTGGTTAGGCAAGATCTTGGTTATACAAGGTCTTGGTTAGGGAAGATCTTGGTTATGCAAAATCTTGGTTATGCAAGATCTTGGTTATGAAAGATCTTTGTTAGGGAAGATCTTGGTTATGCAAGATCTTGGTTATGCAAGATCTTGGTTATGGAAGATCTTGCTTAGGGAAGATCTTGGTTATGCAAAATCGTGGTTAGGCAAGATCTTCGTTAGGGAAGATCTCGATTAGGGAAGATCTTGGTTATGCAAGATCTTTGTTATCAAAGATCTTGGTTATGCGAGATCTTGGTTATGAAAGATCTTGGTTAGGGAAGATCTTGGTTATGCAAGATCTTGGTTAGGCAAGATCTTGGTTATGCAAGATCTTGGTTATGCAAGATCTTGGTTAGGCAAGATCTTGGTTATCAAGATCTTGGTTAGGCAAGATCTTGGTTATGCAAGATCTTGGTTCGGGAAGATCTTGGTTAGGGAAGATCTTGGTTAGGGAAGATCTTGGTTATGCAAGATCTTGGTTATGCAAAATCTTGGTGATGCAAGATCTCTGTTATGCAAGATCTTGGTTAGGCAAGATCTTGGTTATGCAAGATGTTGGTTAGAGAAGATTTTGGTTAGGGAAGATGTTGGTTAGGGAAGATCTTGGTTATGCAAGATCTTGGTTATGCAAGATCTTGGTTATGCAAGATGTTGGTTAGGGAAGATGTTGGTTAGGGAAGATGTTGGTTAGGGAAGATCTTGGTTATGCAAGATCTTGGTTATGCAAGATCTTGGTTATGCAAGATCTTGGTTATGCAAGATCTTGGTTATGCAAGATCTTGGTTCGGGAAGATCTTGGTTAGGGAAGATCTTGGTTATGCAAGATCTTGGTTATGCAAGATCTTGCTTAGGCAAGATCTTGGTTATGCAAAATCTTGGTAAGGCAAGATCTTCGTTAGGGAAGATCTTGGTTAGGGAAGATCATGGTTTTGCAAGAACTTTGCTATGCAAGATCTTGGTTATGCAAGATCTTGGTTATGCAAGATCTTGGTTAGGCAAGATCTTGGTTATTCAAGATGTTGGTTAGCGAAGATGTTGGTTAGATAAGATGTTGGTTAGGAAAGATCTTGGTTATGCAAGATCTTGGTTAGTGATGATCGTGGTTATGCCAGATCTTGGTTATGCAAGATCGTGGTTAGGGAAGATCTTGGTTATGCAAGATCTTGGTTAGGCAAGATCTTGGTTATGCAAGATCTTGGTTAGGCAAGATCTTGGTTATGCAAGATCTTGGTTAGGGAAGATCTTGGTTTTTCAAAATCTTGGTTATGCAAGATCTTGGTTAGGCAAGATCTTGGTTATGCAAGATCTTGGTTATGCAAGATCTTGGTTATGCAAGATCTTGGTTCGGGAAGATCTTGGTTAGGGAAGATCTTGGTTATGCAAGATCTTGGTTATGCAAGATCTTGCTTAGGCAAGATCTTGGTTATGCAAAATCTTGGTAAGGCAAGATCTTCGTTAGGGAAGATCTTGGTTAGGGAAGATCTTGGTTATGCAAGATCTTGGTTATGCAAAATCTTGGTTATGCAAGATCTTGGTTATGAAAGATCTTTGTTAGGGAAGATCTTGGTTATGCAAGATCTTGGTTATGCAAGATCTCTGTTATGCAAGATCTTGGTTATGCAAGATCTTGGTTATGCA
This sequence comes from Blastomussa wellsi, assembly GCA_947652115.1. Classification (NCBI taxonomy): domain Eukaryota; kingdom Metazoa; phylum Cnidaria; class Anthozoa; order Scleractinia; family Plerogyridae; genus Blastomussa; species Blastomussa wellsi. Next base: position 22,084,243 of record OX393569.1, read on the forward strand.
AGCTCATGCTTATTCAAAATCTTGGTTATGCAAGATCTTGGTTAGTGATGATCTTGGTTATGCGAGATCTTGGTTATGCAAGATCTTGGTTAGGGAAGATCTTGGTTATGCAAGATCTTGGTTAGGCAAGATCTTCGTTACCCACGATCTTGGTTATGCAAGATCTTGGTTAGGCAAGATCTTGGTTATGCAAGGTCTTGGTTAGGGAAGATCTTGGTTATGCAAAATCTTGGTTATGCAAGATCTTGGTTATGAAAGATCTTTGTTAGGGAAGATCTTGGTTATGCAAGATCTTGGTTATGCAAGATCTTGGTTATGGAAGATCTTGCTTAGGGAAGATCTTGGTTATGCAAAATCGTGGTTAGGCAAGATCTTCGTTAGGGAAGATCTCGATTAGGGAAGATCTTGGTTATGCAAGATCTTTGTTATCAAAGATCTTGGTTATGCGAGATCTTGGTTATGAAAGATCTTGGTTAGGGAAGATCTTGGTTATGCAAGATCTTGGTTAGGCAAGATCTTGGTTATGCAAGATCTTGGTTATGCAAGATCTTGGTTAGGCAAGATCTTGGTTATCAAGATCTTGGTTAGGCAAGATCTTGGTTATGCAAGATCTTGGTTCGGGAAGATCTTGGTTAGGGAAGATCTTGGTTAGGGAAGATCTTGGTTATGCAAGATCTTGGTTATGCAAAATCTTGGTGATGCAAGATCTCTGTTATGCAAGATCTTGGTTAGGCAAGATCTTGGTTATGCAAGATGTTGGTTAGAGAAGATTTTGGTTAGGGAAGATGTTGGTTAGGGAAGATCTTGGTTATGCAAGATCTTGGTTATGCAAGATCTTGGTTATGCAAGATGTTGGTTAGGGAAGATGTTGGTTAGGGAAGATGTTGGTTAGGGAAGATCTTGGTTATGCAAGATCTTGGTTATGCAAGATCTTGGTTATGCAAGATCTTGGTTATGCAAGATCTTGGTTATGCAAGATCTTGGTTCGGGAAGATCTTGGTTAGGGAAGATCTTGGTTATGCAAGATCTTGGTTATGCAAGATCTTGCTTAGGCAAGATCTTGGTTATGCAAAATCTTGGTAAGGCAAGATCTTCGTTAGGGAAGATCTTGGTTAGGGAAGATCATGGTTTTGCAAGAACTTTGCTATGCAAGATCTTGGTTATGCAAGATCTTGGTTATGCAAGATCTTGGTTAGGCAAGATCTTGGTTATTCAAGATGTTGGTTAGCGAAGATGTTGGTTAGATAAGATGTTGGTTAGGAAAGATCTTGGTTATGCAAGATCTTGGTTAGTGATGATCGTGGTTATGCCAGATCTTGGTTATGCAAGATCGTGGTTAGGGAAGATCTTGGTTATGCAAGATCTTGGTTAGGCAAGATCTTGGTTATGCAAGATCTTGGTTAGGCAAGATCTTGGTTATGCAAGATCTTGGTTAGGGAAGATCTTGGTTTTTCAAAATCTTGGTTATGCAAGATCTTGGTTATGCAAGATCTTTGTTAGGGAAGATCTTGGTTATGCAAGATCTTGGTTATGAAAGATCTTGGTTAGGCAAGATCTTCGTTACCCAAGATCTTGGTTATGCAAGATCTTGGTTAGGCAAGATCTTGGTTATACAAGGTCTTGGTTAGGGAAGATCTTGGTTATGCAAAATCTTGGTTATGCAAGATCTTGGTTATGAAAGATCTTTGTTAGGGAAGATCTTGGTTATGCAAGATCTTGGTTATGCAAGATCTTGGTTATGGAAGATCTTGCTTAGGGAAGATCTTGGTTATGCAAAATCGTGGTTAGGCAAGATCTTCGTTAGGGAAGATCTCGATTAGGGAAGATCTTGGTTATGCAAGATCTTTGTTATCAAAGATCTTGGTTATGCGAGATCTTGGTTATGAAAGATCTTGGTTAGGGAAGATCTTGGTTATGCAAGATCTTGGTTAGGCAAGATCTTGGTTATGCAAGATCTTGGTTATGCAAGATCTTGGTTAGGCAAGATCTTGGTTATCAAGATCTTGGTTAGGCAAGATCTTGGTTATGCAAGATCTTGGTTCGGGAAGATCTTGGTTAGGGAAGATCTTGGTTAGGGAAGATCTTGGTTATGCAAGATCTTGGTTATGCAAAATCTTGGTGATGCAAGATCTCTGTTATGCAAGATCTTGGTTAGGCAAGATCTTGGTTATGCAAGATGTTGGTTAGAGAAGATTTTGGTTAGGGAAGATGTTGGTTAGGGAAGATCTTGGTTATGCAAGATCTTGGTTATGCAAGATCTTGGTTATGCAAGATGTTGGTTAGGGAAGATGTTGGTTAGGGAAGATGTTGGTTAGGGAAGATCTTGGTTATGCAAGATCTTGGTTATGCAAGATCTTGGTTATGCAAGATCTTGGTTATGCAAGATCTTGGTTATGCAAGATCTTGGTTCGGGAAGATCTTGGTTAGGGAAGATCTTGGTTATGCAAGATCTTGGTTATGCAAGATCTTGCTTAGGCAAGATCTTGGTTATGCAAAATCTTGGTTATGCAAGATCTTGGTTATGAAAGATCTTTGTTAGGGAAGATCTTGGTTATGCAAGATCTTGGTTATGCAAGATCTTGGTTATGGAAGATCTTGCTTAGGGAAGATCTTGGTTATGCAAAATCGTGGTTAGGCAAGATCTTCGTTAGGGAAGATCTCGATTAGGGAAGATCTTGGTTATGCAAGATCTTTGTTATCAAAGATCTTGGTTATGCGAGATCTTGGTTATGAAAGATCTTGGTTATGCAAGATCTTTGTTAGGGAAGATCTTGGTTATGCAAGATCTTGGTTATGAAAGATCTTGGTTAGGCAAGATCTTCGTTACCCAAGATCTTGGTTATGCAAGATCTTGGTTATGCAAGATCTTTGTTAGGGAAGATCTTGGTTATGCAAGATCTTGGTTATGAAAGATCTTGGTTAGGCAAGATCTTCGTTACCCAAGATCTTGGTTATGCAAGATCTTGGTTAGGCAAGATCTTGGTTATACAAGGTCTTGGTTAGGGAAGATCTTGGTTATGCAAAATCTTGGTTATGCAAGATCTTGGTTATGAAAGATCTTTGTTAGGGAAGATCTTGGTTATGCAAGATCTTGGTTATGCAAGATCTTGGTTATGGAAGATCTTGCTTAGGGAAGATCTTGGTTATGCAAAATCGTGGTTAGGCAAGATCTTCGTTAGGGAAGATCTCGATTAGGGAAGATCTTGGTTATGCAAGATCTTTGTTATCAAAGATCTTGGTTATGCGAGATCTTGGTTATGAAAGATCTTGGTTAGGGAAGATCTTGGTTATGCAAGATCTTGGTTAGGCAAGATCTTGGTTATGCAAGATCTTGGTTATGCAAGATCTTGGTTAGGCAAGATCTTGGTTGTCAAGATCTTGGTTAGGCAAGATCTTGGTTATGCAAGATCTTGGTTCGGGAAGATCTTGGTTAGGGAAGATCTTGGTTAGGGAAGATCTTGGTTATGCAAGATCTTGGTTATGCAAAATCTTGGTGATGCAAGATCTCTGTTATGCAAGATCTTGGTTAGGCAAGATCTTGGTTATGCAAGATGTTGGTTAGAGAAGATTTTGGTTAGGGAAGATGTTGGTTAGGGAAGATCTTGGTTATGCAAGATCTTGGTTATGCAAGATCTTGGTTATGCAAGATGTTGGTTAGGGAAGATGTTGGTTAGGGAAGATGTTGGTTAGGGAAGATCTTGGTTATGCAAGATCTTGGTTATGCAAGATCTTGGTTATGCAAGATCTTGGTTATGCAAGATCTTGGTTATGCAAGATCTTGGTTCGGGAAGATCTTGGTTAGGGAAGATCTTGGTTATGCAAGATCTTGGTTATGCAAGATCTTGCTTAGGCAAGATCTTGGTTATGCAAAATCTTGGTTATGCAAGATCTTGGTTATGAAAGATCTTTGTTAGGGAAGATCTTGGTTATGCAAGATCTTGGTTATGCAAGATCTTGGTTATGGAAGATCTTGCTTAGGGAAGATCTTGGTTATGCAAAATCGTGGTTAGGCAAGATCTTCGTTAGGGAAGATCTCGATTAGGGAAGATCTTGGTTATGCAAGATCTTTGTTATCAAAGATCTTGGTTATGCGAGATCTTGGTTATGAAAGATCTTGGTTAGGGAAGATCTTGGTTATGCAAGATCTTGGTTAGGCAAGATCTTGGTTATGCAAGATCTTGGTTATGCAAGATCTTGGTTAGGCAAGATCTTGGTTATCAAGATCTTGGTTAGGCAAGATCTTGGTTATGCAAGATCTTGGTTCGGGAAGATCTTGGTTAGGGAAGATCTTGGTTAGGGAAGATCTTGGTTATGCAAGATCTTGGTTATGCAAAATCTTGGTGATGCAAGATCTCTGTTATGCAAGATCTTGGTTAGGCAAGATCTTGGTTATGCAAGATGTTGGTTAGAGAAGATTTTGGTTAGGGAAGATGTTGGTTAGGGAAGATCTTGGTTATGCAAGATCTTGGTTATGCAAGATCTTGGTTATGCAAGATGTTGGTTAGGGAAGATGTTGGTTAGGGAAGATGTTGGTTAGGGAAGATCTTGGTTATGCAAGATCTTGGTTATGCAAGATCTTGGTTATGCAAGATCTTGGTTATGCAAGATCTTGGTTATGCAAGATCTTGGTTCGGGAAGATCTTGGTTAGGGAAGATCTTGGTTATGCAAGATCTTGGTTATGCAAGATCTTGCTTAGGCAAGATCTTGGTTATGCAAAATCTTGGTAAGGCAAGATCTTCGTTAGGGAAGATCTTGGTTAGGGAAGATCATGGTTTTGCAAGAACTTTGCTATGCAAGATCTTGGTTATGCAAGATCTTGGTTATGCAAGATCTTGGTTAGGCAAGATCTTGGTTATTCAAGATGTTGGTTAGCGAAGATGTTGGTTAGATAAGATGTTGGTTAGGAAAGATCTTGGTTATGCAAGATCTTGGTTAGTGATGATCGTGGTTATGCCAGATCTTGGTTATGCAAGATCGTGGTTAGGGAAGATCTTGGTTATGCAAGATCTTGGTTAGGCAAGATCTTGGTTATGCAAGATCTTGGTTAGGCAAGATCTTGGTTATGCAAGATCTTGGTTAGGGAAGATCTTGGTTTTTCAAAATCTTGGTTATGCAAGATCTTGGTTATGCAAGATCTTTGTTAGGGAAGATCTTGGTTATGCAAGATCTTGGTTATGAAAGATCTTGGTTAGGCAAGATCTTCGTTACCCAAGATCTTGGTTATGCAAGATCTTGGTTAGGCAAGATCTTGGTTATACAAGGTCTTGGTTAGGGAAGATCTTGGTTATGCAAAATCTTGGTTATGCAAGATCTTGGTTATGAAAGATCTTTGTTAGGGAAGATCTTGGTTATGCAAGATCTTGGTTATGCAAGATCTTGGTTATGGAAGATCTTGCTTAGGGAAGATCTTGGTTATGCAAAATCGTGGTTAGGCAAGATCTTCGTTAGGGAAGATCTCGATTAGGGAAGATCTTGGTTATGCAAGATCTTTGTTATCAAAGATCTTGGTTATGCGAGATCTTGGTTATGAAAGATCTTGGTTAGGGAAGATCTTGGTTATGCAAGATCTTGGTTAGGCAAGATCTTGGTTATGCAAGATCTTGGTTATGCAAGATCTTGGTTAGGCAAGATCTTGGTTATCAAGATCTTGGTTAGGCAAGATCTTGGTTATGCAAGATCTTGGTTCGGGAAGATCTTGGTTAGGGAAGATCTTGGTTATGCAAGATCTTGGTTATGCAAGATCTTGCTTAGGCAAGATCTTGGTTATGCAAAATCTTGGTAAGGCAAGATCTTCGTTAGGGAAGATCTTGGTTAGGGAAGATCATGGTTTTGCAAGAACTTTGCTATGCAAGATCTTGGTTATGCAAGATCTTGGTTATGCAAGATCTTGGTTAGGCAAGATCTTGGTTATTCAAGATGTTGGTTAGCGAAGATGTTGGTTAGATAAGATGTTGGTTAGGAAAGATCTTGGTTATGCAAGATCTTGGTTAGTGATGATCGTGGTTATGCCAGATCTTGGTTATGCAAGATCGTGGTTAGGGAAGATCTTGGTTATGCAAGATCTTGGTTAGGCAAGATCTTGGTTATGCAAGATCTTGGTTAGGCAAGATCTTGGTTATGCAAGATCTTGGTTAGGGAAGATCTTGGTTTTTCAAAATCTTGGTTATGCAAGATCTTGGTTATGCAAGATCTTTGTTAGGGAAGATCTTGGTTATGCAAGATCTTGGTTATGAAAGATCTTGGTTAGGCAAGATCTTCGTTACCCAAGATCTTGGTTATGCAAGATCTTGGTTAGGCAAGATCTTGGTTATACAAGGTCTTGGTTAGGGAAGATCTTGGTTATGCAAAATCTTGGTTATGCAAGATCTTGGTTATGAAAGATCTTTGTTAGGGAAGATCTTGGTTATGCAAGATCTTGGTTATGCAAGATCTTGGTTATGGAAGATCTTGCTTAGGGAAGATCTTGGTTATGCAAAATCGTGGTTAGGCAAGATCTTCGTTAGGGAAGATCTCGATTAGGGAAGATCTTGGTTATGCAAGATCTTTGTTATCAAAGATCTTGGTTATGCGAGATCTTGGTTATGAAAGATCTTGGTTAGGGAAGATCTTGGTTATGCAAGATCTTGGTTAGGCAAGATCTTGGTTATGCAAGATCTTGGTTATGCAAGATCTTGGTTAGGCAAGATCTTGGTTATCAAGATCTTGGTTAGGCAAGATCTTGGTTATGCAAGATCTTGGTTCGGGAAGATCTTGGTTAGGGAAGATCTTGGTTAGGGAAGATCTTGGTTATGCAAGATCTTGGTTATGCAAAATCTTGGTGATGCAAGATCTCTGTTATGCAAGATCTTGGTTAGGCAAGATCTTGGTTATGCAAGATGTTGGTTAGAGAAGATTTTGGTTAGGGAAGATGTTGGTTAGGGAAGATCTTGGTTATGCAAGATCTTGGTTATGCAAGATCTTGGTTATGCAAGATGTTGGTTAGGGAAGATGTTGGTTAGGGAAGATGTTGGTTAGGGAAGATCTTGGTTATGCAAGATCTTGGTTATGCAAGATCTTGGTTATGCAAGATCTTGGTTATGCAAGATCTTGGTTATGCAAGATCTTGGTTCGGGAAGATCTTGGTTAGGGAAGATCTTGGTTATGCAAGATCTTGGTTATGCAAGATCTTGCTTAGGCAAGATCTTGGTTATGCAAAATCTTGGTAAGGCAAGATCTTCGTTAGGGAAGATCTTGGTTAGGGAAGATCATGGTTTTGCAAGAACTTTGCTATGCAAGATCTTGGTTATGCAAGATCTTGGTTATGCAAGATCTTGGTTAGGCAAGATCTTGGTTATTCAAGATGTTGGTTAGCGAAGATGTTGGTTAGATAAGATGTTGGTTAGGAAAGATCTTGGTTATGCAAGATCTTGGTTAGTGATGATCGTGGTTATGCCAGATCTTGGTTATGCAAGATCGTGGTTAGGGAAGATCTTGGTTATGCAAGATCTTGGTTAGGCAAGATCTTGGTTATGCAAGATCTTGGTTAGGCAAGATCTTGGTTATGCAAGATCTTGGTTAGGGAAGATCTTGGTTTTTCAAAATCTTGGTTATGCAAGATCTTGGTTATGCAAGATCTTTGTTAGGGAAGATCTTGGTTATGCAAGATCTTGGTTATGAAAGATCTTGGTTAGGCAAGATCTTCGTTACCCAAGATCTTGGTTATGCAAGATCTTGGTTAGGCAAGATCTTGGTTATACAAGGTCTTGGTTAGGGAAGATCTTGGTTATGCAAAATCTTGGTTATGCAAGATCTTGGTTATGAAAGATCTTTGTTCGGGAAGATCTTGGTTATGCAAGATCTTGGTTATGCAAGATCTTGGTTATGCAAGATCTTGGTTATGGAAGATCTTGCTTAGAGAAGATCTTGGTTATGCAAAATCGTGGTTAGGCAAGATCTTCGTTAGGGAAGATCTCGATTAGGGAAGATCTTGGTTATGCAAGATCTTGGTTAGGCAAGATCTTGGTTATCAAGATCTTGGTTAGGCAAGATCTTGGTTATGCAAGATCTTGGTTCGGGAAGATCTTGGTTAGGGAAGATCTTGGTTAGGGAAGATCTTGGTTATGCAAGATCTTGGTTATGCAAAATCTTGGTGATGCAAGATCTCTGTTATGCAAGATCTTGGTTATGCAAGATCTTGGTTATGCAAGCTCATGCTTATTCAAAATCTTGGTTATGCAAGATCTTGGTTAGTGATGATCTTGGTTATGCGAGATCTTGGTTATGCAAGATCTTGGTTAGGGAAGATCTTGGTTATGCAAGATCTTGGTTAGGCAAGATCTTCGTTACCCAAGATCTTGGTTATGCAAGATCTTGGTTAGGCAAGATCTTGGTTATGCAAGGTCTTGGTTAGGGAAGATCTTGGTTATGCAAAATCTTGGTTATGCAAGATCTTGGTTATGAAAGATCTTTGTTAGGGAAGATCTTGGTTATGCAAGATCTTGGTTATGCAAGATCTTGGTTATGGAAGATCTTGCTTAGGGAAGATCTTGGTTATGCAAAATCGTGGTTAGGCAAGATCTTCGTTAGGGAAGATCTCGATTAGGGAAGATCTTGGTTATGCAAGATCTTTGTTATCAAAGATCTTGGTTATGCGAGATCTTGGTTATGAAAGATCTTGGTTAGGGAAGATCTTGGTTATGCAAGATCTTGGTTAGGCAAGATCTTGGTTATGCAAGATCTTGGTTATGCAAGATCTTGGTTAGGCAAGATCTTGGTTATCAAGATCTTGGTTAGGCAAGATCTTGGTTATGCAAGATCTTGGTTCGGGAAGATCTTGGTTAGGGAAGATCTTGGTTAGGGAAGATCTTGGTTATGCAAGATCTTGGTTATGCAAAATCTTGGTGATGCAAGATCTCTGTTATGCAAGATCTTGGTTATGCAAGATCTTGGTTAGGCATGATCTTGGTTATGCAAGATCTCGGTTATGCAAGATCTTTGTTAGGGAAGATCTTGGTTATGCAAGCTCTTGCTTAGCGAAGATCTTGGTTATGCAAAATCGTAGTTAGGCAAGATCTTCGTTAGGGAAGATCTTGATTAGGGAAGATCTTGGTTATGCAAGATCTTGGTTATGCAAGATCTTTGTTATGCAAGATCTTGGTTATCAAAGATCTTGGTTATGCGAGATCTGGGTTATGTAAGATCATGGTTAGGGAAGATCTTGGTTATGCAAGATCTTGGTTAGGCAAGATCCTGGTTATGCAAGATCTTGGTTCGGGAAGATCTTGGTTATGTAAGATCTTGGTTAGGGAAGATCTTGGTTATGCAAGATCTTGGTTATGCAAGATCTTGGTTATGCAAGATCTTGGTTAGGAAAGATCTTGGTTAGGCAAGATCTTGGTTATGCAAAATCTCGGTTATGCAAGATCTTTGTTAGGGTAAATCTTGGTTAGGGAAGATCTTGGTTATGCAAAATCGCTGTTATGCAAGATCTTGGTTAGGGAAGATCTTGGTAATGCAAGATCTTGGTTAGGCAAGATCTTGGTTATGCAAGATCATGCTTATGCAAAATCTTGGTTATGCAAGATCTTGGTTAGTGATGATCTTGGTTATGCGAGATCTTGGTTATGCAAGATCTTGGTTAGGGAAGATCTTGATTATGCAAGATCTTGGTTAGGCAAGATCTTGGTTAGGCAAGATCTTGGTTAGGAAAGATCTTGGTTCGGGAAGATCTTGGTTATGCAAGAACTTTGCTATGCAAGATCTTGGTTATGCAAAATCTTGGTTATGCAAGATCTTGGTTAGGCAAGATCTTGGTTTTTCAAGATGTTGGTTAGGGAAGATGTTGGTTAGATAAGATGTTGGTTAGGGAAGATCTTGGTTATGCAAGATCTTGGTTATGCAAGATCTTGGTTATTCAAGATCTTGGTTATGCAAGATATTGGTTATGCAAGATCTTGGTTATTCAAAATCTTTGTTAGGCAAGATCTTCGTTAAAGAAGATCTTGGTTAGGGAAGATCTTGGTTAGGGAAGATCTTGGTTATGCAAGATCTTGGTTAGGCAAGATCTTGGTTATGCAAGATCTTGGTTATGCAAGATCTTGGTTACGGAAGATTTTGGTTATGCAAAATCGTTGTTAGAGAAGATCTTTGTTAGGGAAGATCTTGATTAAGGAAGATCTTGGTTATGCAAGATCTTGGTTATGCAAGATCTTGGTTATCAAAGATCTTGGTTATGCGAGATCTTGGTTATGTAAGATCTTGGTTAGGGAAGATCTTGGTTATGCAAGATCTTGGTTAGGCAAGATCTTGGTTATGCAAGATCTTGGTTATGCAAGATCTTGGTTATGCAAGGTCTTGGTTATGCAAGATCTTGCTTAGGCAAGATCTTGGTTAGGCAAGATCTTGGTTATGCAAGATCTTGGTTATGCAAGATCTTGGTTCGGGAAGATCTTGGTTAGGGAAGATCTTGGTTATGCAAGATCTTGGTTATGCAAAATCTTGGTTAGGCAAGATCTTCCTTAGGGAATATCTTGGTTAGGGAAGATCATGGTTATGCAAGAACTTTGCTATGCAAGATCTTGGTTATGCAAAATCTTGGTTATGCAAGATCTTGGTTAGGCAAGATCTTGGTTATTCAAGATGTTGGTTAGGGAAAATGTTGGTTAGATAAGATGTTGGTTAGGGAAGATCTTGGTTATGCAAGATCTTGGTTATGCAAGATCTTGGTTATGCAAGATCTTGGTTATGCAAGATATTGGTTATGCAAGATCTTGGTTATTCAAAATCTTGGTTAGGCAAGATCTTCGTTAAAGAAGATCTTGGTTAGGGAAGATCTTGGTTATGCAAAATCTTGGTTATGCAAGATCTTGGTTATGGAAGATCTTGGTTATGCAAGATCTTGGGTAGGGAAGATCTTGGTTATGCAAGATCTTGGTTAGGCAAATTCTTGGTTAGGGAAGATCTTGGCTAGGCAAGATCTTGGTTCGGGAAGATCTTGCTTTTGCAAGATCTTGGTTAGGCAAGATCTTGGTTATGCAAGATCTTGGTTAGGGAAGATCTTGGTTATGCAAGATCTTGGTTATGCAAGATCTTGGTTATGGAAGATCTTGGTTATGCAAGATCTTGGTTAGGCAAGATCTTGGTTAGGCAAGATCTTGGTTATGCGAGATCTTGGTTATGCAAGATCTTGGTTATGCAAGATCTTGGTTATGCAAGGTCTTGGTTATGCAAGATCTTGGTTAGGCAAGATCTTGGTTAGGCAAGATCTTGGTTATGCAAGATCTTGGTTATGCAAGATCCTGGTTATGCAAGGTCTTGGTTATGCAAGATCTTGGTTAGGCAAGATCTTGGTTAGGCAAGATCTTGGTTATGCAAGATCTTGGTTATGCAAGATCTTGGTTAGGCAAGATCTTGGTTATCAAAGACCTTGGTTATGCGAGATCTTGGTTATGTAAGTTCTTGGTTAGGGAAGATCTTGGTTATGCAAGATCTTGGTTATGCAAGATCTTGGTTATGCAAGATCTTGGTTATGCAAGATCTTGGTTATGCAAGATCTTGCTTCGGAAAGATTTTGGTTAGGGAAGATCTTGGTTAGGGAAGATCTTGGTTATGTAAGATCTTGGTTATGCAAAATCTTGGTGATGCAAGATCTCTGTTATGCAATATCTTGGTTATGCAAGATCTTGGGTCGGGAAGATTTTGGTTAGGGAAGATCTTGGTTAGGGAAGATCTTGGTTATGTAAGATCTTGGTTATTCAAAATCTTGGTGATGCAAGATCTCTGTTATGCAATATCTTGGTTATGCAAGATCTTGGTTAGGCATGATCTTGGTTATGCAAGATCTCGGTTATGCAAGATCTTTGTTAGGGAAGATCTTGGTTATGCAAGATCTTGCTTAGCGAAGATCTTGGTTAAGCAAAATCGTGGTTAGGCAAGATCTTCGTTAGGGATGATCTTGATTAGGGAAGATCTTGGTTATGAAAGATCTTGGTTATGCAAGATCTTGGTTATGCAAGGTCTTGGTTATGCAAGATCTTGGTTAGGCAAGATCTTGGTTAGGCAAGATCTTGGTTATGCAAGATCTTGGTTATGCAAGATCTTGGTTATGCAAGGTCTTGGTTATGCAAGATCTTGCTTAGGCAAGATCTTGGTTAGGCAAGATCTTGGTTATGCAAGATCTTGGTTATGCAAGATCTTGGTTCGGGAAGATCTTGGTTAGGGAAGATCTTGGTTATGCAAGATCTTGGTTATGCAAGATCTTGCTTAGGCAAGATCTTGGTTATGCAAAATCTTGGTTAGGCAAGATCTTCGTTAGGGAATATCTTGGTTAGGGAAGATCATGGTTATGCAAGAACTTTGCTATGCAAGATCTTTGTTATGCAAAATCTTGGTTATGCAAGATCTTGGTTAGGCAAGATCTTGGTTATTCAAGATGTTGGTTATGCAAGATCTTGGTTATGGAAGATCTTGGTTATGCAAGATCTTGGTTAGGCAAGATCTTGGTTAGGCAAGATCTTGGTTATGCAAGATCTTGGTTATGCAAGATCTTGGTTATGCAAGGTCTTGGTTATGCAAGATCTTGGTTAGGCAAGATCTTGGTTAGGCAAGATCTTGGTTATGCAAGATCTTGGTTATGCAAGATCTTAGTTATGCAAGGTCTTGGTTATGCAAGATCTTGGTTAGGCAAGATCTTGGTTAGGCAAGATCTTGGTTATGCAAGATCTTGGTTATGCAAGATCTTGGTTAGGCAAGATCTTGGTTATCAAAGATCTTGGTTATGCGAGATCTTGGTTATGTAAGATCTTGGTTAGGGAAGATCTTGGTTATGCAAGATCTTGGTTAGGCAAGATCTTGGTTATGCAAGATCTTGGTTCGGGAAGATTTTGGTTAGGGAAGATCTTGGTTAGGGAAGATCTTGGTTATGTAAGATCTTGGTTATGCAAAATCTTGGTGATGCAAGATCTCTGTTATGCAATATCTTGGTTATGCAAGATCTTGGTTAGGCATGATCTTGGTTATGCAAGACCTCGGTTATGCAAGATCTTTGTTAGGGAAGATCTTGGTTATGCAAAATCTTGCTTAGCGAAGATCTTGGTTAAGCAAAATCGTGGTTAGGCAAGATCTTCGTTAGGGAAGATCTTGATTAGGGAAGATCTTGGTTATGAAAGATCTTGGTTATGCAAGATCCTTGTTATCAAAGATCTTGGTTATGCGAGATCTTGGTTAGGTAAGATCTTGGTTAGGGAAGATCTTGGTTATGCAAGATCTTGGTTAGGCAAGATCTTGGTTATGCAAGATCTTGGTTATGCAAGATCTTGGTTAGGCAAGATCTTGGTTATCCAAGATCTTGGTTATGCAAGATCTTGGTTCGGGAAGATCTTGGTTAGGGAAGATCTTGGTTAGAGAAGATCTTGGTTATGCAAGATCTTGGTTATGCAAAATCTTGGTGATGCAAGATCTCTGTTATGCAAGATCTTGGTTATGCAAGATCTTGCTTAGGCATGATCTTGGTTATGCAAAATCTCGGTTATGCAAGATCTTTGTTAGGGTAGATCTTGGTTATGCAAGATCTTGGTTAGGGAAGATCTTGGTAATGCAAGATCTTGGTTAGGCAAGATCTTTGTTAGGGAAGATCTTGGTTATGCAAGATCTTGGTTATGCAAAATCTTGGTTATGAAAGATCTTAGCTATGCGAGATCTGGGTTATGTAAGATCTTTTTTAGGGAAGATCTTGGTTATGCAAGATCTTGTTTAGGCAAGATCTTGGTTAGGCAAGATCTTGGTTATGCAAGATCTTGGTTATGCAAGATCTTCGTCATGCAAGATCTTGGTTATGCAAGATCTTGGTTAGGCAAGATCTTGGTTAGGCAAGATCTTGGTTCGGGAAGATCTTGGGTAGGGAAGATCTTGGTTATGCAATATCTTGGTTAGGCAAGATCTTGGTTAGGCAAGATCTTGGTTATGCAAGATCTCGGTTATGCAAGATCTTTGTTAGGGTAGATCTTGGTTAGGGAAGATCTTGGTTATGCAAAATCGTGGTTATGCAAGATCTTGGTTAGGGAAGATCTTGGTAATGCAAGATCTTGGTTAGGCAAGATCTTGGTTATGCAAGATCATGCTTATGCAAAATCTTGGTTATCCAAGATCTTGGTTATGCAAGATCTTGGTTATTCAAGATCTTGGTTATGCAAGATATTGGTTATGCAAGATCTTGGTTATTCAAAATCTTGGTTAGGCAAGATCTTCGTTAAAGAAGGTCTTTGTTAGGGAAGATCTTTGTTAGGGAAGATCTTGGTTATGCAAGATCTTGCTTAGCGAAGATCTTGGTTAAGCAAAATCGTGGTTAGGCAAGATCTTCGTTAGGGAAGATCTTGATTAGGGAAGATCTTGGTTATGAAAGATCTTGGTTATGCAAGATCCTTGTTATCAAAGATCTTGGTTATGCGAGATCTTGGTTAGGTAAGATCTTGGTTAGGGAAGATCTTGGTTATGAAAGATCTTGGTTAGGCAAGATCTTGGTTATGCAAGATCTTGGTTATGCAAGATCTTGGTTAGGCAAGATCTTGGTTATCCAAGATCTTGGTTATGCAAGATCTTGGTTCGGGAAGATCTTGGTTAGGGAAGATCTTGGTTATGATAGATCTTGGTTATGCAAAATCTTGGTGATGCAAGATCTCTGTTATGCAAGATCTTGGCTATGCAAGATCTTGGTTAGGCATGATCTTGGTTATGCAAGATCTCGGTTATGCAAGATCTTTGTTAGGGTAGATCTTGGTTATGCAAGATCTTGGTTATGCAAGATTTTGGTTAGTCAAGATCTTGGTTATGCATGATCTTGGTTATGCAAGATGTTTTTTATGCAAGATCTTGGTTATGCAAGATGTTGCTTACGGAAGATTTTGGTTATGCAAAATCGTGGTTAGACAAGATCTTTGTTAGGGAAGATCTTGATTAGGGAAGATCTTGGTTATGCAAGATCTTGGTTATGCAAAATCTTGGTTATCAAAGACCTTGGTTATGCGAGATCTTGGTTATGTAAAATCTTGGTTAGGGAAGATCTTGGTTATGCAAGATCTTGGTTATGCAAGATCTTGGTTATGCAAGATCTTGGTTCGGGAAGATTTTGGTTAGGGAAGATCTTGGTTAGGGAAGATCTTGGTTATGTAAGATCTTGGTTATGCAAAATCTTGGTGATGCAAGATCTCTGTTATGCAATATCTTGGTTATGCAAGATCTTGGTTAGGCATGATCTTGGTTATGCAAGATCTCGGTTATGCAAGATCTTTGTTAGGGAAGATCTTAGTTATGCAAGATCTTGCTGAGCGAAGATCTTGGTTAAGCAAAACCGTGGTTAGGCAAGATCTTCGTTAGGGATGATCTTGATTAGGGAAGATATTGGTTATGAAAGATCTTGGTTATGCAAGATCTTGGTTATCAAAGATCTTGGTTATGGGAGATCTTGGTTAAGTAAAATCTTTGTTAGGGAAGATCTTGGTTAGGCAAGATCTTGGTTCGGGAAGATCTTGGTTAGGGAAGATCTTGGTTATGCAAGATCTTGGTTATGCAAGATCTTGGTTAGGCAAGATCTTGGTTAGGCAAGATCTTGGTTATGCAAGATCTCGGTTATGCAAGATCTTTGTTAGGGTAGATCTTGGTTATGCAAAATCGTGGTTATGCAAGATCTTGGTTAGGGAAGATCTTGGTAATGCAAGATCTTGGTTAGGCAAGATCTTGGTTATGCAAGATCGTGCTTATGAATAATCTTGGTTATGCAAGATCTTGGTTAGTGATGATCTTGGTTATGCGAGATCTTGGTTATGCAAGATCTTGGTTAGGGAAGATCTTGATTATGCAAGATCTTGGTTAGGCAAGATCTTGGTTACGCAAGATCTTGGTTATGCAAGATCTTCGTCATGCAAGATCTTGGTTATGCAAGATCTTGGTTAGGCAAGATCTTGGTTAGGAAAGATCTTGGTTCGGGAAGATCTTGGTTAGGGAAGATCTTGGTTATGCAAGATCTTGGTTATGCAAGATCTTGGTTAGGCAAGATCTTGGTTATCAAGATCTTGGTTAGGCAAGATCTTGGTTATGCAAGATCTTGGTTCGGGAAGATCTTGGTTAGGGAAGATCTTGGTTAGGGAAGATCTTGGTTATGCAAGATCTTGGTTATGCAAAATCTTGGTGATGCAAGATCTCTGTTATGCAAGATCTTGGTTATGCAAGATCTTGGTTATGCAAGATCATGCTTATGCAAAATCTTGGTTATGCAGGATCTTGGTTAGTGATGATCTTGGTTGTGCGAGATCTTGGTTATGCAAGATCTTGGTTAGGGAAGATCTTGGTTATGCAAGATCTTGGTTAGGCAAGATCTTCGTTACGCAAGATCTTGGTTATGCAAGATCTTGGTTAGGCAAGATCTTGGTTATGCAAGATCTTGGTTAGGGAAGATCTTGGTTATGCAAAATCTTGGTTATGCAAGATCTTGGTTATGCAAGATCTTTGTTAGGGAAGATCTTGGTTATGCAAGATCTTGGTTATGCAAGATCTTGGTTATCAAAGATCTTGGTTATGCAAATCTTGGTTATGCAAGATCTTGGTTAGGCAAGATCTTGGTTATCAAGATCTTAGTTAGGCAAGATCTTGGTTATGCAAGATCTTGGTTCGGGAAGATCTTGGTTAGGGAAGATCTTGGTTAGGGAAGATCTTGGTTATGCAAGATCTTGGTTATGCAAAATCTTGGTGATGCAAGATCTCTGTTATGCAAGATCTTGGTCATGCAAGATCTTGGTTAGGCATGATCTTGGTTATGCAAGATCGTAGTTAGGCAAGATCTTTGTTAGGGAAGATCTTGATTAGGGAAGATCTTCGTTATGCAAGATCTTTGTTATGCAAGATCTTGGTTATCAAAGATCTTGGTTATGCGACATCTGGGTTATGTAAGATCTTGGTTAGGGAAGATCTTGGTTATGCAAGATCTTGGTTATGCAAGATCTTGGTTAGGCAAGATCTTGGTTATGCAAGATCTTGGCTCGGGAAGATCTTGGTTATGTAAGATCTTGGTTAGGGAAGATCTTGGTTATGCAAGATCTTGGTTATGCAAGATCTTGGTTATGCAAGATCTTGGTTCGGGAAGATCTTGGTTAGGGAAGATCTTGGTTAGGGAAGATCTTGGTTATGCAAGATCTTGGTTATGCAAGATCTTGGTTATGCAAGATGTTGGTTAGGGAAGATGTTGGTTAGGGAAGATCTTGGTTATGCAACATCTTGGTTATGCAAGATATTCGTTATGCAAGATCTTCGTTATGCGAGATCTTGGTTATGCAAGATCTTGGTTCGGGAAGATCTTCGTTAGGGAAGATCTTGGTTATGCAATATCTTGGTTATGCAAGATCTTGGTTGTGCAAAATTTTGGTTAGGCAAGATCTTGGTTAGGGAAGACCTTGGTTAGGGAAGATCATCGTTATGCAAGAACTTTGCTATGCAAGATCTTGGTTATGCAAGATCTTGGTTATACAAGATCTTGGTTAGGCAAGATCTTGGTTATGCAAGATGTTGGTTAGGGAAGATGTTGGTTAGGGAAGATGTTGGTTAGGGAAGATCTTGGTTATGCAAAATCTTGGTTAGGCAAGATCTTGGTTATGCAAGATCTTGGTTATGCAAGATCTTGGTTAGCCAAGATCTTGGTTATGCAAGATCTTGGTTAGGCAAGATCTTGGTGATGCAAGATCTTGGTTATGCAAGGTCTTGGTTATGCAAGATCTTGGTTAGGCAAGATCTTGGTTATGCAAGATCTTGGTTAGGCAAGATCTTGGTTAGGCAAGATCTTGGTTAGGCATGATCTTGGTTATGCAAGATCTTGGTTATTCAAGATCTTGGTTATCAAAGATCTTGGCTATTCGAGATCTGGGTTATGTAAGATCTTGTTTAGGGAAGATCTTGGTTATGCAAGATCTTGGTTAGGCAAGATCTTGGTTAGGCAAATTCTTGGTTATGCAAGATCTTGGTTATGCAAGATCTTGGTTATGCATGATCTTGGTTATGCAAGATCTTTGTTAGGGAAGATCTTAGGTATGCAAGATCTTGGTTAGGCAAGATCTTGGTTAGGGAAGATCTTGGCTAGGCAAGATCTTGGTTCGTAAAGATCTTGGTTATGCAAGATCTTGGTTAGGGTAGATCTTGGTTATGCAAGAACTTGGTTAGTTAAGATCTTGGTTATGCGAAATCTTGGTTATACAAAATCTTGGTTAGGCAAGATCTTGGTTAGGGAAGATCTTCGTTAGGGAATCTCGTGGTTATGCAAGAACTTTGCTATGCAAGATCTTGGTTATGCAAGATCTTGGTTAGGCAGGATCATGGTTATGCAAGTTCTTGGTTAGGCAAAATCTTGGTTATGCAAGATGTTTGTTAGCGAAGACGTTGGTTAAGGAAGATGTTGGTTAGGGAAGATCTTGGTTATGCAAGATCTTGGTTATGCAAGATCTTGGTTATGCAAGATCTTGGTTATGCAAGATGTTGGTTAGGGAAGATGTTGGTTAGGGAAGATCTTGGTTAGGGAAGATCTTGGTTATGCAAGATCTTGGTTATGCAAGATCTTGGTTATGCAAGATCTTGGTTCGGGAAGATCTTGGTTAGGGAAGATCTTGGTTATGCAAGATCTTGGTTATGCAAGATCTTGCTTAGGCAAGATCTTGGTTATGCAAAATCTTGGTTAGGCAAGATCTTCGTTAGGGAAGATCTTGGTTAGGGAAGATCATGGTTATGCAAGAACTTTGCTATGCAAGATCTTGGTTATGCAAGATCTTGGTTATGCAAGATCTTGGTTAGGCAAGATCTTGGTTATTCAAGATGTTGGTTAGGGAAGATGTTGGTTAGATAAGATGTTGGTTAGGGAAGATCTTCGTTATGCAAGATCTTGGTTATGCAAGATCTTGGTTATGCAAGATATTGGTTATGCAAGCTCTTGGTTATTCAAAATCTTGGTTAGGCAAGATCTTCGTTAAAGAAGATTTTTGTTAGGGAAGATCTTGGTTATGCAAGATCTTGGTTATGCAAGATCTTGGTTAGGCTAGATCTTGGTTAGGGAAAATCTTGGCTAGGGAAGATCTTGGTTCGTAAAGATCTTGGTTATGCAAGATCTTGGTTATGCAAGATCTTGGTTAGGGAAGAGCTTGGTTATGCAAGAACTTGGTTAGTTAAGATCTTGGTTATGCGAAATCTTGGTCATGCAAAATCTTGGTTAGGCAAGATCTTGGTTAGGGAAGATCTTCGTTAGGGAATGTCATGGTTATGCAAGATTTTTGCTATGCAAGATCTTGGTTATGCAAGATCTTGGTTATGCAAGATCTTGGTTAGGCAAGATCTTGGTTATGCAAGATTGTGGTTAGGGAAGATGTTGGTTAAGGAAGATGTTGGTTAGGGAAGATCTTGGTTATGCAAGATCTTGGTTATGCAAGATCTTGGTTATGCAAGATCTTGGTTAAGCAAGATCTTGGTTATGCAAGATGTTGGTTAGGGAAAATGTTGGTTAGGGAAGATGTTGGTTAGGGAAGATCTTGGTTATGCAAGATCTTGGTTATTCAAGATCTTGGTTATGCAAGATCTTGGTTATGCAAGATCTTGGTTCGGGAAGATCTTGGTTAGGGAAGATCTTGGTTATGCAAGATCTTGGTTAGGCATGATCTTGGTTATGCAAAATCTTGGTTAGGCAAGATCTTCGTTAGGGAAGATCTTGGTTAGGGACGATCATGGTTATGCAAGGACTTTGCTATGCAAGATTCTTGTTATGCAAGATCTTGGTTATGCAAAATCTTGGTTAGGCAAGATCTTGGTTAGGGAAGACCTTGGTTAGGGAAGATCATCGTTATGCAAGAACTTTGCTATGCAAGATCTTGGTTATGCAAGATCTTCGTTATGCAAGATCTTGGTTAGGCAAGATCTTGGTTATGCAATATGTTGGTTAGGGAAGATGTTGGTTAGGGAAGATCTTGGTTATGCAAGATCTTGGTTATGCAAGATCTTGGTGATGCAAGATCTTGGTTATGCGAGATCTCGGTTCGGGAATCTCTTGGTTATGCAAGATCTTGCTTAGGAAAGATCTTGGTTATGCAAAATCTTTGTTAGGGAAGATCTTGGTTCGGGAATATCTTGGTTAGGAAAGATCTCGCTTATGCAAGATCTTGGTTAAGGAAGATCTTGGTTAGGCAAGATCTTGGTTAAGCAAGATCTTGGTTATGCAAGATCTTGGTTATGCAAGATCTTGGTTATTGAAGATCTTGGTTTTGCAAGATCTTAATTATGCAAGATCTTGGTTATGGAAGATCTTGCTTAGGGAAGATCTTGGATATGAAAAATCGTGGTTAGGCAAGATCTTCGTTAGGGAAGATCTTGATTAGGGAAAATCTTGGTTATGCAAGATCTTCGTTATGCAAGATCTTGGTTATGCGAGATCTTGGTTAAGTAAGATCTTGGTTAGGGAAGATCTTGGTTATGCAAGATCTTGGTTAGGCAAGATCTTGGTTATGCAAGATCTTGGTTAGGCAAGATCTAGGTTATCAAGATCTTGGTTAGGCAAGATCTTGGTTATGCAAGATCTTGGTTATGCAAGATCTTGGTTCGGGAAGATCTTGGTTAGGGAAGATCTTGGTTATGCAAGATCTTTGTTATGCAAAATCTTGGTGATGCAAGATCTTTGTTATGCAAGATCTTGGTTATGCAAGATCTTGGTTATGCAAGATCTTGGTTAGGCAAGATCTTGGTTATTCAAGATGTTGGTTAGCGAAGATGTTGGTTAGATAAGATGTTGGTTAGGAAAGATCTTGGTTATTCAAGATCTTGGTTAGTGATGATCGTGGTTATGCCAGATCTTGGTTATGCAAGATCGTGGTTAGGGAAGATCTTGGTTATGCAAGATCTTGGTTAGGCAAGATCTTGGTTATGCAAGATCTTGGTTAGGCAAGATCTTGGTTATGCAAGATCTTGGTTAGGGAAGATCTTGGTTTTTCAAAATCTTGGTTATGCAAGATCTTGGTTATGCAAGATCTTTGTTAGGGAAGATCTTGGTTATGCAAGATCTTGGTTATGAAAGATCTTGGTTAGGCAAGATCTTCGTTACCCAAGATCTTGGTTATGCAAGATCTTGGTTAGGCAAGATCTTGGTTATACAAGGTCTTGGTTAGGGAAGATCTTGGTTATGCAAAATCTTGGTTATGCAAGATCTTGGTTATGAAAGATCTTTGTTCGGGAAGATCTTGGTTATGCAAGATCTTGGTTATGCAAGATCTTGGTTATGCAAGATCTTGGTTATGGAAGATCTTGCTTAGGGAAGATCTTGGTTATGCAAAATCGTGGTTAGGCAAGATCTTCGTTAGGGAAGATCTCGATTAGGGAAGATCTTGGTTATGCAAGATCTTGGTTAGGCAAGATCTTGGTTATCAAGATCTTGGTTAGGCAAGATCTTGGTTATGCAAGATCTTGGTTCGGGAAGATCTTGGTTAGGGAAGATCTTGGTTAGGGAAGATCTTGGTTATGCAAGATCTTGGTTATGCAAAATCTTGGTGATGCAAGATCTCTGTTATGCAAGATCTTGGTTATGCAAGATCTTGGTTATGCAAGCTCATGCTTATGCAAAATCTTGGTTATGCAAGATCTTGGTTAGTGATGATCTTGGTTATGCGAGATCTTGGTTATGCAAGATCTTGGTTAGGGAAGATCTTGGTTATGCAAGATCTTGGTTAGGCAAGATCTTCGTTACCCAAGATCTTGGTTATGCAAGATCTTGGTTAGGCAAGATCTTGGTTATGCAAGGTCTTGGTTAGGGAAGATCTTGGTTATGCAAAATCTTGGTTATGCAAGATCTTGGTTATGAAAGATCTTTGTTAGGGAAGATCTTGGTTATGCAAGATCTTGGTTATGCAAGATCTTGGTTATGGAAGATCTTGCTTAGGGAAGATCTTGGTTATGCAAAATCGTGGTTGGGCAAGATCTTCGTTAGGGAAGATCTCGATTAGGGAAGATCTTGGTTATGCAAGATCTTTGTTATCAAAGATCTTGGTTATGCGAGATCTTGGTTATGAAAGATCTTGGTTAGGGAAGATCTTGGTTATGCAAGATCTTGGTTAGGCAAGATCTTGGTTATGCAAGATCTTGGTTATGCAAGATCTTGGTTAGGCAAGATCTTGGTTATCAAGATCTTGGTTAGGCAAGATCTTGGTTATGCAAGATCTTGGTTCGGGAAGATCTTGGTTAGGGAAGATCTTGGTTAGGGAAGATCTTGGTTATGCAAGATCTTGGTTATGCAAAATCTTGGTGATGCAAGATCTCTGTTATGCAAGATCTTGGTTATGCAAGATCTTGGTTAGGCATGATCTTGGTTATGCAAGATCTCGGTTATGCAAGATCTTTGTTAGGGAAGATCTTGGTTATGCAAGCTCTTGCTTAGCGAAGATCTTGGTTATGCAAAATCGTAGTTAGGCAAGATCTTCGTTAGGGAAGATCTTGATTAGGGAAGATCTTGGTTATGCAAGATCTTGGTTATGCAAGATCTTTGTTATGCAAGATCTTGGTTATCAAAGATCTTGGTTATGCGAGATCTGGGTTATGTAAGATCATGGTTAGGGAAGATCTTGGTTATGCAAGATCTTGGTTATGCAAGATCTTGGTTAGGCAAGATCTTGGTTATGCAAGATCTTGGTTCGGGAAGATCTTGGTTATGTAAGATCTTGGTTAGGGAAGATCTTGGTTATGCAAGATCTTGGTTATGCAAGATCTTGGTTAGGCAAGATCTTGGTTATGCAAAATCTCGGTTATGCAAGATCTTTGTTAGGGTAAATCTTGGTTAGGGAAGATCTTGGTTATGCAAAATCGCTGTTATGCAAGATCTTGGTTAGGGAAGATCTTGGTAATGCAAGATCTTGGTTAGGCAAGATCTTGGTTATGCAAGATCATGCTTATGCAAAATCTTGGTTATGCAAGATCTTGGTTAGTGATGATCTTGGTTATGCGAGATCTTGGTTATGCAAGATCTTGGTTAGGGAAGATCTTGATTATGCAAGATCTTGGTTAGGCAAGATCTTGGTTAGGCAAGAGCTTGGTTAGGAAAGATCTTGGTTCGGGAAGATCTTGGTTATGCAAGAACTTTGCTATGCAAGATCTTGGTTATGCAAAATCTTGGTTATGCAAGATCTTGGTTAGGCAAGATCTTGGTTTTTCAAGATGTTGGTTAGGGAAGATGTTGGTTAGATAAGATGTTGGTTAGGGAAGATCTTGGTTATGCAAGCTCTAGCTTAGCGAAGATCTTGGTTATGCAAAATCGTAGTTAGGCAAGATCTTCGTTAGGGAAGATCTTGATTAGGGAAGATCTTCGTTATGCAAGATCTTTGTTATGCAAGATCTTGGTTATCAAAGATCTTGGTTATGCGACATCTGGGTTATGTCAGATCTTGGTTAGGGAAGATCTTGGTTATGCAAGATCTTGGTTATGCAAGATCTTGGTTAGGCAAGATCTTGGTTATGCAAGATCTTGGCTCGGGAAGATCTTGGTTATAAAAGATCTTGGTTAGGGAAGATCTTGGTTAGGGAAGATCTTGGTTATGCAAGATCTTGGTTATGCAAGATCTTGCTTAGGCAAGATTTTGGTTATGCAAAATCTTGGTTAGGCAAGATCTTCGTTAGGGAAGATCTTGGTTAGGGAAGATCATGGTTATGCAAGAACTTTGCTATGCAAGATCTTGGTTATGCAAGATCTTGGTTATGCAAGATCTTGGTTAGGCAAGATCTTGGTTATTCAAGATGTTGGTTAGGGAAGATGTTGGTTAGATAAGATGTTGGTTAGGGAAGATCTTCGTTATGCAAGATCTTGGTTATGCAAGATCTTGGTTATGCAAGATATTGGTTATGCAAGCTCTTGGTTATTCAAAATCTTGGTTAGGCAAGATCTTCGTTAAAGAAGATTTTTGTTAGGGAAGATCTTGGTTATGCAAGATCTTGGTTATGCAAGATCTTGGTTTGGCTAGATCTTGGTTAGGGAAAATCTTGGCTAGGGAAGATCTTGGTTCGTAAAGATCTTGGTTATGCAAGATCTTGGTTATGCAAGATCTTGGTTAGGGAAGAGCCTGGTTATGCAAGAACTTGGTTAGTTAAGATCTTGGTTATGCGAAATCTTGGTCATGCAAAATCTTGGTTAGGCAAGATCTTGGTTAGGGAAGATCTTCGTTAGGGAATGTCATGGTTATGCAAGATTTTTGCTATGCAAGATCTTGGTTATGCAAGATCTTGGTTATGCAAGATCTTGGTTAGGCAAGATCTTGGTTATGCAAGATTGTGGTTAGGGAAGATGTTGGTTAAGGAAGATGTTGGTTAGGGAAGATCTTGGTTATGCAAGATCTTGGTTATGCAAGATCTTGGTTATGCAAGATCTTGGTTAAGCAAGATCTTGGTTATGCAAGATGTTGGTTAGGGAAAATGTTGGTTAGGGAAGATGTTGGTTAGGGAAGATCTTGGTTATGCAAGATCTTGGTTATTCAAGATCTTGGTTATGCAAGATCTTGGTTATGCAAGATCTTGGTTAGGCATGATCTTGGTTATGCAAAATCTTGGTTAGGCAAGATCTTCGTTAGGGAAGATCTTGGTTAGGGACGATCATGGTTATGCAAGGACTTTGCTATGCAAGATTCTTGTTATGCAAGATCTTGGTTATGCAAAATCTTGGTTAGGCAAGATCTTGGTTAGGGAAGACCTTGGTTAGGGAAGATCATCGTTATGCAAGAACTTTGCTATGCAAGATCTTGGTTATGCAAGATCTTCGTTATGCAAGATCTTGGTTAGGCAAGATCTTGGTTATGCAATATGTTGGTTAGGGAAAATGTTGGTTAGGGAAGATCTTGGTTATGCAAGATCTTGGTTATGCAAGATCTTGGTGATGCAAGATCTTGGTTATGCGAGATCTCGGTTCGGGAATCTCTTGGTTATGCAAGATCTTGCTTAGGAAAGATCTTGGTTATGCAAAATCTTTGTTAGGGAAGATCTTGGTTCGGGAATATCTTGGTTAGGAAAGATCTCGCTTATGCAAGATCTTGGTTAAGGAAGATCTTGGTTAGGCAAGATCTTGGTTAAGCAAGATCTTGGTTATGCAAGATCTTGGTTATGCAAGATCTTGGTTATTGAAGATCTTGGTTTTGCAAGATCTTAATTATGCAAGATCTTGATTATGGAAGATCTTGCTTAGGGAAGATCTTGGATATGAAAAATCGTGGTTAGGCAAGATCTTCGTTAGGGAAGATCTTGATTAGGGAAAATCTTGGTTATGCAAGATCTTCGTTATGCAAGATCTTGGTTATGCGAGATCTTGGTTAAGTAAGATCTTGGTTAGGGAAGATCTTGGTTATGCAAGATCTTGGTTAGGCAAGATCTTGGTTATGCAAGATCTTGGTTAGGCAAGATCTTGGTTATCAAGATCTTGGTTAGGCAAGATCTTGGTTATGCAAGATCTTGGTTATGCAAGATCTTGGTTCGGGAAGATCTTGGTTAGGGAAGATCTTGGTTATGCAAGATCTTTGTTATGCAAAATCTTGGTGATGCAAGATCTTTGTTATGCAAGATCTTGGTTATGCAAGATCTTGGTTATGCAAGATCATGCTCATGCAAAATCTTGGTTATGCAAGATCTTGGTTTTGCAAGATCTTGGTTATGCAAGATCTTGCTTAGGGAAGATCTCTGTTATGCAAGATCTTGGTTATGCAAGATCTTTGTTAGGGAAGATCTTGGTTATGGAAGATCTTGGTTAGTGATGATCTTGGTTACGGAACATCTTGGCTAGGCAAGATCTTGGTTCGTAAAGATCTTGGTTATACAAGATCTTGGTTAGGGTAGATCTTGGTTACGCAAGATCTTGGTTAGGCAAGATCTTGGTTATGCAAGATCTTGGTTATGCAAGATCTTGGTTATGCAAGATCTTGGTTAGGCAAGATCTTGGTTATGCAAGATGTTGGTTAGAGAAGATTTTGGTTAGGGAAGATGTTGGTTAGGGAAGATCTTGGTTATGCAAGATCTTGGTTATGCAAGATCTTGGTTATGCAAGATGTTGGTTAGGGAAGATGTTGGTTAGGGAAGATGTTGGTTAGGGAAGATCTTGGTTATGCAAGATCTTGGTTATGCAAGATCTTGGTTATGCAAGATCTTGGTTATGCAAGATCTTGGTTATGCAAGATCTTGGTTCGGGAAGATCTTGGTTAGGGAAGATCTTGGTTATGCAAGATCTTGGTTATGCAAGATCTTGCTTAGGCAAGATCTTGGTTATGCAAAATCTTGGTAAGGCAAGATCTTCGTTAGGGAAGATCTTGGTTAGGGAAGATCATGGTTTTGCAAGAACTTTGCTATGCAAGATCTTGGTTATGCAAGATCTTGGTTATGCAAGATCTTGGTTAGGCAAGATCTTGGTTATTCAAGATGTTGGTTAGCGAAGATGTTGGTTAGATAAGATGTTGGTTAGGAAAGATCTTGGTTATGCAAGATCTTGGTTAGTGATGATCGTGGTTATGCCAGATCTTGGTTATGCAAGATCGTGGTTAGGGAAGATCTTGGTTATGCAAGATCTTGGTTAGGCAAGATCTTGGTTATGCAAGATCTTGGTTAGGCAAGATCTTGGTTATGCAAGATCTTGGTTAGGGAAGATCTTGGTTTTTCAAAATCTTGGTTATGCCAGATCTTGGTTATGCAAGATCTTTGTTAGGGAAGATCTTGGTTATGCAAGATCTTGGTTATGAAAGATCTTGGTTAGGCAAGATCTTCGTTACCCAAGATCTTGGTTATGCAAGATCTTGGTTAGGCAAGATCTTGGTTATACAAGGTCTTGGTTAGGGAAGATCTTGGTTATGCAAAATCTTGGTTATGCAAGATTTTGGTTATGAAAGATCTTTGTTCGGGAAGATCTTGGTTATGCAAGATCTTGGTTATGCAAGATCTTGGTTATGCAAGATCTTGGTTAGGCAAGATCTTGGTTATCAAGATCTTGGTTAGGCAAGATCTTGGTTATGCAAGATCTTGGTTATGCAAGATCTTGGTTCGGGAAGATCTTGGTTAGGGAAGATCTTGGTTATGCAAGATCTTTGTTATGCAAAATCTTGGTGATGCAAGATCTTTGTTATGCAAGATCTTGGTTATGCAAGATCTTGGTTATGCAAGATCATGCTCATGCAAAATCTTGGTTATGCAAGATCTTGGTTTTGCAAGATCTTGGTTATGCAAGATCTTGCTTAGGGAAGATCTCTGTTATGCAAGATCTTGGTTATGCAAGATCTTTGTTAGGGAAGATCTTGGTTATGGAAGATCTTGGTTAGTGATGATCTTGGTTAGGGAACATCTTGGCTAGGCAAGATCTTGGTTCGTAAAGATCTTGGTTATACAAGATCTTGGTTAGGGTAGATCTTGGTTACGCAAGATCTTGGTTAGGCAAGATCTTGGTTATGCAAGATCTTGGTTATGCAAGATCTTGGTTATGCAAGATCTTGGTTAGGCAAGATCTTGGTTATGCAAGATGTTGGTTAGAGAAGATTTTGGTTAGGGAAGATGTTGGTTAGGGAAGATCTTGGTTATGCAAGATCTTGGTTATGCAAGATCTTGGTTATGCAAGATGTTGGTTAGGGAAGATGTTGGTTAGGGAAGATGTTGGTTAGGGAAGATCTTGGTTAGGGAAGATCATGGTTTTGCAAGAACTTTGCTATGCAAGATCTTGGTTATGCAAGATCTTGGTTATGCAAGATCTTGGTTAGGCAAGATCTTGGTTATTCAAGATGTTGGTTAGCGAAGATGTTGGTTAGATAAGATGTTGGTTAGGAAAGATCTTGGTTATGCAAGATCTTGGTTAGTGATGATCGTGGTTATGCCAGATCTTGGTTATGCAAGATCGTGGTTAGGGAAGATCTTGGTTATGCAAGATCTTGGTTAGGCAAGATCTTGGTTATGCAAGATCTTGGTTAGGCAAGATCTTGGTTATGCAAGATCTTGGTTAGGGAAGATCTTGGTTTTTCAAAATCTTGGTTATGCCAGATCTTGGTTATGCAAGATCTTTGTTAGGGAATATCTTGGTTATGCAAGATCTTGGTTATGAAAGATCTTGGTTAGGAAGGATCTTCGTTACCCAAGATCTTGGTTATGCAAGATCTTGGTTAGGCAAGATCTTGGTTATACAAGGTCTTGGTTAGGGAAGATCTTGGTTATGCAAAATCTTGGTTATGCAAGATTTTGGTTATGAAAGATCTTTGTTCGGGAAGATCTTGGTTATGCAAGATCTTGGTTATGCAAGATCTTGGTTATGCAAGATCTTGGTTATGGAAGATCTTGCTTAGGGAAGATCTTGGTTATGCAAAATCGTGGTTAGGCAAGATCTTCGTTAGGGAAGATCTCGATTAGGGAAGATCTTGGTTATGCAAGATCTTGGTTAGGCAAGATCTTGGTTATCAAGATCTTCGTTAGGCAAGATCTTGGTTATGCAAGATCTTGGTTCGGGAAGATCTTGGTTAGGGAAGATCTTGGTTAGGGAAGATCTTGGTTATGCAAGATCTTGGTTATGCAAGATCTTGGTTATGCAAGCTCATGCTTATGCAAAATCTTGGTTACGCAAGATCTTGGTTAGTGATGATCTTGGTTATGCGAGATCTTGGTTATGCAAGATCTTGGTTAGGGAAGATCTTGGTTATGCAAGATCTTGGTTAGGCAAGATCTTCGTTACCCAAGATCTTGGTTATGCAAGATCTTGGTTAGGCAAGATCTTGGTTATGCAAGGTCTTGGTTAGGGAAGATCTTGGTTATGCAAAATCTTGGTTATGCAAGATCTTGGTTAGTGATGATCTTGGTTATGCGAGATCTTGGTTATGCAAGATCTTGGTTAGGGAAGATCTTGGTTATGCAAGATCTTGGTTAGGCAAGATCTTCGTTACCCAAGATCTTGGTTATGCAAGATCTTGGTTAGGCAAGATCTTGGTTATGGAAGATCTTGCTTAGGGAAGATCTTGGTTATGCAAAATCGTGGTTAGGCAAGATCTTCGTTAGGGAAGATCTCGATTAGGGAAGATCTTGGTTATGCAAGATCTTTGTTATCAAAGATCTTGGTTATGCGAGATCTTGGTTATGAAAGATCTTGGTTAGGGAAGATCTTGGTTATGCAAGATCTTGGTTAGGCAAGATCTTGGTTATGCAAGATCTTGGTTATGCACGATCTTGGTTAGGCAAGATCTTGGTTATCAAGATCTTGGTTAGGCAAGATCTTGGTTATGCAAAATCTTGGTTCGGGAAGATCTTGGTTAGGGAAGATCTTGGTTAGGGAAGATCTTGGTTATGCAAGATCTTGGTTATGCAAAATCTTGGTGATGCAAGATCTCTGTTATGCAAGATCTTGGTTATGCAAGATCTTGGTTAGGCATGATCTTGGTTATGCAAGATCTCGGTTATGCAAGATCTTTGTTAGGGAAGATCTTGGTTATGCAAGCTCTTGCTTAGCGAAGATCTTGGTTATGCAAAATCGTAGTTAGGCAAGATCTTCGTTAGGGAAGATCTTGATTAGGGAAGATCTTGGTTATGCAAGATCTTGGTTATGCAAGATCTTTGTTATGCAAGATCTTGGTTATCAAAGATCTTGGTTATGCGAGATCTGGGTTATGTAAGATCATGGTTAGGGAAGATCTTGGTTATGCAAGATCTTGGTTATGCAAGATCTTGGTTAGGCAAGATCTTGGTTATGCAAGATCTTGGTTCGGGAAGATCTTGGTTATGTAAGATCTTGGTTAGGGAAGATCTTGGTTATGCAAGATCTTGGTTATGCAAGATCTTGGTTATGCAAGATCTTGGTTAGGAAAGATCTTGGTTAGGCAAGATCTTGGTTATGCAAAATCTCGGTTATGCAAGATCTTTGTTAGGGTAAATCTTGGTTAGGGAAGATCTTGGTTATGCAAAATCGCTGTTATGCAAGATCTTGGTTAGGGAAGATCTTGGTAATGCAAGATCTTGGTTAGGCAAGATCTTGGTTATGCAAGATCATGCTTATGCAAAATCTTGGTTATGCAAGATCTTGGTTAGTGATGATCTTGGTTATGCGAGATCTTGGTTATGCAAGATCTTGGTTAGGGAAAATCTTGATTATGCAAGATCTTGGTTAGGCAAGATCTTGGTTAGGCAAGATCTTGGTTAGGAAAGATCTTGGTTCGGGAAGATCTTGGTTATGCTAGAACTTTGCTATGCAAGATCTTGGTTATGCAAAATCTTGGTTATGCAAGATCTTGGTTAGGCAAGATCTTGGTTTTTAGAGATGTTGGTTAGGGAAGATGTTGGTTAGATAAGATGTTGGTTAGGGAAGATCTTGGTTATGCAAGATCTTGGTTATGCAAGATCTTGGTTATTCAAGATCTTGGTTATGCAAGATATTGGTTATGCAAGATCTTGGTTATTCAAAATCTTTGTTAGGCAAGATCTTCGTTAAAGAAGATCTTGGTTAGGGAAGATCTTGGTTAGGGAAGATCTTGGTTATGCAAGATCTTGGTTAGGCAAGATCTTGGTTATGCAAGATCTTGGTTATGCAAGATCTTGGTTAGCCAAGATCTTGGTTATGCAAGATCTTGGTTAGGCAAGATCTTGGTGATGCAAGATCTTGGTTATGCAAGGTCTTGGTTATGCAAGATCTTGGTTATGGAAGATCTTGGTTAGGCAAGATCTTGGTTATGCAAGATCTTCGTTATGCAAGATCTTGGTTAGCCAAGATCTTGGTTATGCAAGATCTTGGTTAGGCAAGATCTTGGTGATGCAAGATCTTGGTTATGCAAGGTCTTGGTTATGCAAGATCTTGGTTATGGAAGATCTTGGTTAGGCAAGATCTTGGTTATGCAAGATCTTGGTTAGGCAAGATCTTGGTTAGGCAAGATCTTGGTTAGGCAAGATCTTGGTTATGCAAGATCTTGGTTATTCAAGATCTTGGCCATTCGAGATCTGGGTTATGTAAGATCTTGTTTAGGGAAGATCTTGGTTATGCAAGATCTTGGTTAGGCAAGATCTTGGTTAGGCAAGATCTTGGTTAGGAAAGATCTTGGTTCGGGAAGATCTTGGTTATGCAAGAACTTTGCTATGCAAGATCTTGGTTATGCAAAATCTTGGTTATGCAAGATCTTGGTTAGGCAAGATCTTGGTTTTTCAAGATGTTGGTTAGGGAAGATGTTGGTTAGATAAGATGTTGGTTAGGGAAGATCTTGGTTATGCAAGATCTTGGTTATTCAAGATCTTGGTTATGCAAGATATTGGTTATGCAAGATCTTGGTTATTCAAAATCTTTGTTAGGCAAGATCTTCGTTAAAGAAGATCTTGGTTAGGGAAGATCTTGGTTAGGGAAGATCTTGGTTATGCAAGATCTTGGTTATGCAAAATCTTGGTGATGCAAGATCTTGGTTATGCAAGATCTTGGTTAGGTAAGATCTTGGTTATGCAAGATCTTGGTTATGGAAGATCTTGGTTAGTCAAGATCTTGGTTATGCAAGATTTTGGTTAGTCAAGATCTTGGTTATGCAAGATCTTGGTTATGCAAGATGTTGGTTGTGCAAGATCTTGGTTACGGAAGATTTTGGTTATGCAAAATCGTGGTTAGAGAAGATCTTTGTTAGGGAAGATCTTGATTAGGGAAGATCTTGGTTATGCAAGATCTTGGTTATGCAAGATCTTGGTTATCAAAGATCTTGGTTATGCGAGATCTTGGTTATGTAAGATCTTGGTTAGGGAAGATCTTGGTTATGCAAGATCTTGGTTAGGCAAGATCTTGGTTATGCAAGATCTTGGTTATGCAAGATCTTGGTTCGGGAAGATTTTGGTTAGGGAAGATCTTGGTTAGGGAAGATCTTGGTTATGTAAGATCTTGGTTATGCAAAATCTTGGTGATGCAAGATCTCTGTTATGCAATATCTTGGTTATGCAAGATCTTGGTTGGGCATGATCTTGGTTATGCAAGATCTCGGTTATGCAAGATCTTTGTTAGGGAAGATCTTAGTTATGCAAGATCTTGCTGAGCGAAGATCTTGGTTAAGCAAAATCGTGGTTAGGCAAGATCTTCGTTAGGGATGATCTTGATTAGGGAAGATCTTGGTTATGAAAGATCTTGGTTATGCAAGATCTTGGTTATCAAAGATCTTGGTTATGCGAGATCTATGTTAGGTAAGATCTTGGTTAGGGAAGATCTTGGTTAGGCAAGATCTTGGTTCGGGAAGATCTTGGTTAGGGAAGATCTTGGTTATGCAAGATCTTGGTTATGCAAGATCTTGGTTAGGCAAGATCTTGGTTAGGCAAGATCTTGGTTATGCAAGACCTCGGTTATGCAAGATCTTTGTTAGGGTAGATCTTGGTTATGCAAAATCGTGGTTATGCAAGATCTTGGTTAGGGAAGATCTTGGTAATGCAAGATCTTGGTTAGGCAAGATCTTGGTTATGCAAGATCATGCTTATGCAAAATCTTGGTTATGCAAGATCTTGGTTAGTGATGATCTTGGTTATGCGAGATCTTGGTTATGCAAGATCTTGGTTAGGGAAGATCTTGATTATGCAAGATCTTGGTTAGGCAAGATCTTGGTTACGCAAGATCTTGGTTATGCAAGATCTTTGTCATGCAAGATCTTGGTTATGCAAGATCTTGGTTAGGCAAGATCTTGGTTAGGAAAGATCTTGGTTCGGGAAGATCTTGGTTAGGGAAGATCTTGGTTATGCAAGATCTTGGTTATGCAAGATCTTGGTTAGGCAAGATCTTGGTTATCAAAGATCTTGGTTATGCGACATCTGGGTTATGTAAGATCTTGGTTAGGGAAGATCTTGGTTATGCAAGATCTTGGTTATGCAAGATCTTGGTTAGGCAAGATCTTGGTTATGCAAGATCTTGGTTCGGGAAGATCTTGGTTATGTAAGATCTTGGTTAGGGAAGATCTTGGTTATGCAAGATCTTGGTTATGCAAGATCTTGGTTATGCAAGATCTTGGTTCGGGAAGATCTTGGTTAGGGAAGATCTTGGTTAGGGAAGATCTTGGTTAGGGAAGATCTTGGTTATGCAAGATCTTGGTTATGCAAGATCTTGGTTATGCAAGATGTTGGTTAGGGAAGATGTTGGTTAGGGAAGATGTTGGTTAGGGAAGATCTTGGTTATGCAAGATCTTGGTTATGCAAGATCTTTGTTATCCAAGATCTTGGTGATGCAAGATCTTGGTTATGCAAGATCTTGGTTATGCAAGATCTTGGTTCGGGAATCTCTTGGTTATGCAAGATCTTGGTTATGCAAGATCTTGCTTAGGAAAGATCTTGGTTATGCAAAATCTTGGTTAGCCAAGATCTTCGTTAGGGAAGATCTTGGTTAGGAAAGATGTCGGTTATGCAAGATCTTTGTTAGGGAAGTTCTTGGTTATCAAAGAACTTTGTTTTGCAAGATCTTGGTTATGCAAGATCTTGGTTAGGGAAGATCTTGGTTATGCAAAATCTTGGTTAGGCAAGATCTTGGTTATGCAAGATCTTGGTTATGCAAGATCTTGGTTAGCCAAGATCTTGGTTATGCAAGATCTTGGTTAGGCAAGATCTTGGTGATGCAAGATCTTGGTTATGCAAGGTCTTGGTTATGCAAGATCTTGGTTATGGAAGATCTTGGTTAGGCAAGATCTTGGTTATGCAAGATCTTGGTTAGGCAAGATCTTGGTTAGGCAAGATCTTGGTTAGGCAAGATCTTGGTTATGCAAGATCTTGGTTATTCAAGATCTTGGTTATAAAAGATCTTGGCCATTCGAGATCTGGGTTATGTAAGATCTTGTTTAGGGAAGATCTTGGTTATGCAAGATCTTGGTTAGGCAAGATCTTGGTTAGGCAAGATCTTGGTTATGCAAGATCTTGGTTATGCAAGATCTCTGTCATGCAAGATCTTGGTTATGCAAGATCTTTGTTATGCAAGATCTTGGTTAGGCAAGATCTTGGTTAGGCAAGATTTTGGTTCGGGAAGATCTTGGTTAGGGAAGATCTTGGTTAGGGAAGATCTTGGTTATGCAAATTCTTGGTTATGCAAGATCTTGGTTATGCAAGATCTTGGTTAGGCATGATCTTGGTTATGCAAGATCTTGGTTATGCAAGATCTTTGTTAGGGAAGATCTTAGGTATGCAAGATCTTGGTTAGGCAAGATCTTGGTTAGGGAAGATCTTGGCTAGGCAAGATCTTGGTTCGTAAAGATCTTGGTTATGCAAGATCTTGGTTAGGGTAGATCTTGGTTATGCAAGAACTTGGTTAGTTAAGATCTTGGTTATGCGAAATCTTGGTTATGCAAAATCTTGGTTAGGCAAGATCTTGGTTAGGGAAGATCTTCGTTAGGGAATCTCGTGGTTATGCAAGAACTTTGCTATGCAAGATCTTGGTTATGCAAGATCTTGGTTAGGCAAGATCATGGTTATGCAAGATCTTGGTTAGGCAAAATCTGGTTATGCAAGATGTTTGTTAGCGAAGATGTTGGTTAAGGAAGATGTTGGTTAGGGAAGATCTTGGTTATGCAAGATCTTGGTTATGCAAGATCTTGGTTATGCAAGATCTTGGTTATGCAAGATGTTGGTTAGGGAAGATGTTGGTTAGGGAAGATGTTGGTTAGGGAAGATCTTGGTTATGCAAGATCTTGGTTATGCAAGATCTTCGTTATGCAAGATCTTGGTTATGCAAGATCTTGGTTATGCAAGATCTTGGTTCGGGAAGATCTTGGTTAGGGAAGATCTTGGTTATGCAAGATCTTGGTTATGCAAGATCTTGCTTAGGCAAGATCTTGGTTATGCAAAATCTTGGTTAGGCAAGATCTTCGTTAGGGAAGATCTTGGTTAGGGAAGATCATGGTTATGCAAGAACTTTGCTATGCAAGATCTTGGTTATGCAAGATCTTGGTTATGCAAGATCTTGGTTAGGCAAGATCTTGGTTATTCAAGATGTTGGTTAGGGAAGATGTTGGTTAGATAAGATGTTGGTTAGGGAAGATTTTCGTTATGCAAGATCTTCGTTATGCAAAATCTTGGTGATGCAAGATCTCTGTTATGCAAGATCTTGGTTATGCAAGATCTTGGTTAGGCATGATCTTGGTTATGCAAGATCTCGGTGTTGCAAGATCTTTGTTAGGGAAGATCTTGGTTATGCAAGCTCTAGCTTAGCGAAGATCTTGGTTATGCAAAATCGTAGTTAGGCAAGATCTTCGTTAGGGAAGATCTTGATTAGGGAAGATCTTCGTTATGCAAGATCTTTGTTATGCAAGATCTTGGTTATCAAAGATCTTGGTTATGCGACATCTGGGTTATGTAAGATCTTGGTTAGGGAAGATCTTGGTTATGCAAGATCTTGGTTATGCAAGATCTTGGTTAGGCAAGATCTTGGTTATGCAAGATCTTGGCTCGGGAAGATCTTGGTTATGAAAGATCTTGGTTAGGGAAGATCTTGGTTATGCAACATCTTGGTTATGCAAGATATTCGTTATGCAAGATCTTCGTTATGCGAGATCTTGGTTATGCAAGATCTTGGTTCGAAAAGATCATCGTTAGGGAAGATCTTGGTTATGCAATATCTTGGTTATGCAAGATCTTGGTTGTGCAAAATTTTGGTTAGGCAAGATCTTGGTTAGGGAAGACCTTGGTTAGGGAAGATCATCGTTATGCAAGAACTTTGCTATGCAAGATCTTGGTTATGCAAGATCTTGGTTATACAAGATCTTGGTTAGGCAAGATCTTGGTTATGCAAGATGTGTGTTAGGGAAGATGTTGGTTAGGGAAGATGTTGGTTAGGGAAGATCTTGGTTATGCAAGATCTTGGTTATGCAAGATCTTTGTTATCCAAGATCTTGGTGATGCAAGATCTTGGTTATGCAAGATCTTGGTTCGGGAATCTCTTGGTTATGCAAGATCTTGGTTATGCAAGATCTTGCTTAGGAAAGATCTTGGTTATGCAAAATCTTGGTTAGGCAAGATCTTCGTTAGGGAAGATCTTGGTTAGGAAAGATGTCGGTTATGCAAGATCTTGGTTAGGGAAGTTTTTGGTTATCAAAGAACTTTGTTTTGCAAGATCTTGGTTATGCAAGATCTTGGTTAGGGAAGATCTTGGTTATGCAAAATCTTGGTTAGGCAAGATCTTGGTTATGCAAGATCTTGGTTATGCAAGATCTTGGTTAGCCAAGATCTTGGTTATGCAAGATCTTGGATAGGCAAGATCTTGGTGATGCAAGATCTTGGTTTTGCAAGGTCTTGGTTATGCAAGATCTTGGTTATGGAAGATCTTGGTTAGGCAAGATCTTGGTTATGCAAGATCTTGGTTAGGCAAGATCTTGGTTAGGCAAGATCTTGGTTAGGCAAGATCTTGGTTATGCAAGATCTTGGTTATTCAAGATCTTGGTTATCAAAGATCTTGGCTATTCGAGATCTGGGTTATGTAAGATCTTGTTTAGGGAAGATCTTGGTTATGCAAGATCTTGGTTAGGCAAGATCTTGGTTAGGCAAATTCTTGGTTATGCAAGATCTTGGTTATGCAAGATCTTGGTTAGGCATGATCTTGGTTATGCAAGATCTTGGTTATGCAAGATCTTTGTTAGGGAAGATCTTAGGTATGCAAGATCTTGGTTAGGCAAGATCTTGGTTAGGGAAGATCTTGGCTAGGCAAGATCTTGGTTCGTAAAGATCTTGGTTATGCAAGATCTTGGTTAGGGTAGATCTTGGTTATGCAAGAACTTGGTTAGTTAAGATCTTGGTTATGCGAAATCTTGGTTATGCAAAATCTTGGTTAGGCAAGATCTTGGTTAGGGAAGATCTTCGTTAGGGAATCTCGTGGTTATGCAAGAACTTTGCTATACAAGATCTTGGTTATGCAAGATCTTGGTTAGGCAAGATCATGGTTATGCAAGATCTTGGTTAGGCAAAATCTTGGTTATGCAAGATGTTTGTTAGCGAAGATGTTGGTTAAGGAAGATGTTGGTTAGGGAAGATCTTGGTTATGCAAGATCTTGGTTATGCAAGATCTTGGTTATGCAAGATCTTGGTTATGCAAGATGTTGGTTAGGGAAGATGTTGGTTAGGGAAGATGTTGGTTAGGGAAGATCTTGGTTATGCAAGATCTTGGTTATGCAAGATCTTGGTTATGCAAGATCTTGCTTAGGCAAGATCTTGGTTATGCAATATCTTGGTTAGGCAAGATCTTCGTTAGGGAAGATCTTGGTTAGGGAAGATCATGGTTATGCAAGAACTTTGCTATGCAAGATCTTGGTTATGCAAGATCTTGGTTATGCAAGATCTTGGTTAGGCAAGATCTTGGTTATTCAAGATGTTGGTTAGGGAAGATGTTGGTTAGATAAGATGTTGGTTAGGGAAGATCTTCGTTATGCAAGATCTTGGTTATGCAAGATCTTGGTTATGCAAGATATTGGTTATGCAAGCTCTTGGTTATTCAAAATCTTGGTTAGGCAAGATCTTCGTTAAAGAAGATTTTTGTTAGGGAAGATCTTGGTTATGCAAGATCTTGGTTATGCAAGATCTTGGTTAGGCTAGATCTTGGTTAGGGAAAATCTTGGCTAGGGAAGATCTTGGTTCGTAAAGATCTTGGTTATGCAAGATCTTGGTTATGCAAGATCTTGGTTAGGCATGATCTTGGTTATGCAAGATCTCGGTTATGCAAGATCTTTGTTAGGGAAGATCTTGGTTATGCAAGCTCTTGCTTAGCGAAGATCTTGGTTATGCAAAATCGTAGTTAGGCAAGATCTTCGTTAGGGAAGATCTTGATTAGGGAAGATCTTGGTTATGCAAGATCTTGGTTATGCAAGATCTTTGTTATGCAAGATCTTGGTTATCAAAGATCTTGGTTAATCGAGATCTGGGTTATGTAAGATCATGGTTAGGGAAGATCTTGGTTATGCAAGATCTTGGTTATGCAAGATCTTGGTTAGGCAAGATCTTGGTTATGCAAGATCTTGGTTCGGGAAGATCTTGGTTATGTAAGATCTTGGTTAGGGAAGATCTTGGTTATGCAAGATCTTGGTTATGCAAGATCTTGGTTATGCAAGATCTTGGTTAGGAAAGATCTTGGTTAGGCAAGGTCTTGGTTATGCAAAATCTCGGTTATGCAAGATCTTTGTTAGGGTAAATCTTGGTTAGGGAAGATCTTGGTTATGCAAAATCGTGGTTATGCAAGATCTTGGTTAGGGAAGATCTTGGTAATGCAAGATCTTGGTTAGGCAAGATCTTGGTTATGCAAGATCATGCTTATGCAAAATCTTGGTTATGCAAGATCTTGGTTAGTGATGATCTTGGTTATGCGAGATCTTGGTTATGCAAGATCTTGGTTAGGGAAGATCTTGATTATACAAGATCTTGGTTAGGCAAGATCTTGGTTAGGCAAGATCTTGGTTAGGAAAGATCTTGGTTCGGGAAGATCTTGGTTATGCAAGAACTTTGCTATGCAAGATCTTGGTTATGCAAGATATTTGTTATGCAAGATCTTGGTTATGCAAGATCTTGGTTATTCAAAATCTTGGTTAGGCAAGATCTTCGTTAAAGAAGATTTTTGTTAGGGAAGATCTTGGTTATGCAAGATCTTGGTTATGCAAGATCTTGGTTAGGCTAGATCTTGGTTAGGGAAAATCTTGGCTAGGGAAGATCTTGGTTCGTAAAGATCTTGGTTATGCAAGATCTTGGTTATGCAAGATCTTGGTTAGGGAAGAGCTTGGTTATGCAAGAACTTGGTTAGTTAAGATCTTGGTTATGCGATATCTTGGTTATGCAAAATCTTGGTTAGGCAAGATCTTGGTTAGGGAAGATCTTCGTTAGGGAATGTCATGGTTATGCAAGATTTTTGCTATGCAAGATCTTGGTTATGCAAGATCTTGTTTAGGCAAGATCTTGGTTATGCAAGATTGTGGTTAGGGAAGATGTTGGTTAAGGAAGATGTTGGTTAGGGAAGATTTTGGTTATGCAAGATCTTGGTTATGCAAGATCTTCGTTATGCAAGATCTTGGTTATGCAAGATCTTGGTTATGCAAGATGTTGGTTAGGGAAAATGTTGGTTAGGGAAGATGTTGGTTAGGGAAGATCTTGGTTATGCAAGATCTTGGTTATGCAAGATCTTGGTTATGCAAGATCTTGGTTATGCAAGATCTTGGTTCGGGAAGATCTTGGTTAGGGAAGATCTTGGTTATGCAAGATCTTGGTTAGACATGATCTTGGTTATGCAAAATCTTGGTTAGGCAAGATCTTCGTTAGGGAAGATCTTGGTTAGGGACGATCATGGTTATGCAAGGACTTTGCTATGCAAGATTCTTGTTATGCAAGATCTTGGTTATGCAAAATCTTGGTTAGGCAAGATCTTGGTTAGGGAAGACCTTGGTTAGGGAAGATCATCGTTATGCAAGAACTTTGCTATGCAAGATGTTGGTTATGCAAGATCTTCGTTATGCAAGATCTTGGTTAGGCAAGATCTTGGTTATGCAAGATGTTGGTTAGGGAAGATCTTGGTTATGCAAGATCTTGGTTATGCAAGATCTTGGTTATGCGAGATCTCGGTTCGGGAATCTCTTGGTTATGCAAGATCTTGCTTAGGAAAGATCTTGGTTATGCAAAATCTTTGTTAGGGAAGATCTTGGTTCGGGAATATCTTGGTTAGGAAAGATCTCGCTTATGCAAGATCTTGGTTAAGGAAGATCTTGGTTAGGCAAGATCTTGGTTAAGCAAGATCTTGGTTATGCAAGATCTTGGTTATGCAAGATCTTGGTTATTGAAGATCTTGGTTTTGCAAGATCTTGGTTATGCAAGATCTTGGGTATGGAAGATCTTGCTTAGGGAAGATCTTGGATATGAAAAATCGTGGTTAGGCAAGATCTTCGTTAGGGAAGATCTTGATTAGGGAAAATCTTGGTTATGCAAGATCTTCGTTATCCAAGATCTTGGTTATGCGAGATCTTGGTTAAGTAAGATCTTGGTTAGGGAAGATCTTGGTTATGCAAGATCTTGGTTCGGGAAGATCTTGGTTAGAAAAGATCTTGGTTATGCAAGATCTTTGTTATGCAAAATCTTGGTGATGCAAGATCTTTGTTATGCAAGATCTTGGTTATGCAAGATCTTGGTTATGCAAGATCATGCTCATGCAAAATCTTGGTTATGCAAGATCTTGGTTATGCAAGATCTTGGTTATGCAAGATCTTGCTTAGGGAAGATCTCTGTTATGCAAGATCTTGGTTATGCAAGATCTTTGTTAGGGAAGATCTTGGTTATGGAAGATCTTGGTTAGTGATGATCTTGGTTAGGGAACATCTTGGCTAGGCAAGATCTTGGTTCGTAAAGATCTTGGTTATGCAAGATCTTGGTTAGGGTAGATCTTGGTTACGCAAGATCTTGGTTAGGCAAGATCTTGGTTATGCAAGATCTTGGTTAGGGAAGATCTTGGTTATCAAAGATCTTGGTTATGCGACATCTGGGTTATGTAAGATCTTGGTTAGGGAAGATCTTGGTTATGCAAGATCTTGGTTATGCAAGATCTCGGTTAGGCAAGATCTTGGTTATGCAAGATCTTGGTTCGGAAAGATCTTGGTTATGTAAGATCTTGGTTAGGGAAGATCTTGGTTAGGGAAGATCTTGGTTATGCAAGATCTTGGTTATGCAAGATCTTGGTTATGCAAGATGTTGGTTAGGGAAGATGTTGGTTAGGGAAGATCTTGGTTATGCAACATCTTGGTTATGGAAGATATTCGTTATGCAAGATCTTCGTTATGCAAGATCTTGGTTATGCAAGATCTTGGTTATGCAAGATGTTGGTTAGGGAAGATGTTGGTTAGGGAAGATGTTGGTTAGGGAAGATCTTGGTTATGCAAGATCTTGGTTATGCAAGATCTTGGTTATCCAAGATCTTGGTGATGCAAGATCTTGGTTATGCAAGATCTTGGTTATGCAAGATCTTGGTTCGGGAATCTCTTGGTTATGCAAGATCTTGGTTATGCAAGATCTTGCTTAGGAAAGATCTTGGTTATGCAAAATCTTGGTTAGCCAAGATCTTCGTTAGGGAAGATCTTGGTTAGGAAAGATGTCGGTTATGCAAGATCTTTGTTAGGGAAGTTCTTGGTTATCAAAGAACTTTGTTTTGAAAGATCTTGGTTATGCAAGATCTTGGTTAGGGAAGATCTTGGTTATGCAAAATCTTGGTTAGGCAAGATCTTGGTTATGCAAGATCTTGGTTATGCAAGATCTTGGTTAGCCAAGATCTTGGTTATGCAAGATCTTGGTTAGGCAAGATCTTGGTGATGCAAGATCTTGGTTATGCAAGGTCTTGGTTATGCAAGATCTTGGTTATGGAAAATCTTGGTTAGGCAAGATCTTGGTTATGCAAGATCTTGGTTAGGCAAGATCTTGGTTAAACAAGATCTTGGTTAGGCAAGATCTTGGTTTTGCAAGATCTTGGTTATTCAAGATCTTGGTTATAAAAGATCTTGGCTATTCGAGATCTGGGTTATGTAAGATCTTGTTTAGGGAAGATCTTGGTTATGCAAGATCTTGGTTAGGCAAGATCTTGGTTAGGCAAGATCTTGGTTATGCAAGATCTTGGTTATGCAAGATCTCTGTCATGCAAGATCTTGGTTATGCAAGATCTTTGTTTTGCAAGATCTTGGTTAGGCAAGATCTTGGTTAGGCAAGATTTTGGTTCGGGAAGATCTTGGTTAGGGAAGATCTTGGTTAGGGAAGATCTTGGTTATGCAAATTCTTGGTTATGCAAGATCTTGGTTATGCAAGATCTTGGTTAGGCATGATCTTGGTTATGCAAGATCTTGGTTATGCAAGATCTTTGTTAGGGAAGATCTTAGGTATGCAAGATCTTGGTTAGGCAAGATCTTGGTTAGGGAAGATCTTGGCTAGGCAAGATCTTGGTTCGTAAAGATCTTGGTTATGCAAGATCTTGGTTAGGGTAGATCTTGGTTATGCAAGAACTTGGTTAGTTAAGATCTTGGTTATGCGAAATCTTGGTTATGCAAAATCTTTGTTAGGCAAGATCTTGGTTAGGGAAGATCTTCGTTAGGGAATCTCGTGGTTATGCAAGAACTTTGCTATGCAAGATCTTGGTTATGCAAGATCTTGGTGAGGCAAGATCATGGTTATGCAAGATCTTGGTTAGGCAAAATCTTGGTTATGCAAGATGTTTGTTAGCGAAGATGTTGGTTAAGGAAGATGTTGGTTAGGGAAGATCTTGGTTATGCAAGATCTTGGTTATGCAAGATCTTGGTTATGCAAGATCTTGGTTATGCAAGATGTTGGTTAGGGAAGATGTTGGTTAGGGAAGATGTTGGTTAGGGAAGATCTTGGTTATGCAAGATCTTGGTTATGCAAGATCTTCGTTATGCAAGATCTTGGTTATGCAAGATCTTGGTTATGCAAGATCTTGGTTCGGGAAGATCTTGGTTAGGGAAGATCTTGGTTATGCAAGATCTTGGTTATGCAAGATCTTG
Source organism: Blastomussa wellsi (assembly GCA_947652115.1). Taxonomy (NCBI): domain Eukaryota; kingdom Metazoa; phylum Cnidaria; class Anthozoa; order Scleractinia; family Plerogyridae; genus Blastomussa; species Blastomussa wellsi. The sequence goes on from OX393569.1 coordinate 22,126,696, forward strand.
CTTAGGCAAGATCTTGGTTATGCAAAATCTTGGTTAGGCAAGATCTTCGTTAGGGAAGATCTTGGTTAGGGAAGATCATGGTTATGCAAGAACTTTGCTATGCAAGATCTTGGTTATGCAAGATCTTGGTTATGCAAGATCTTGGTTAGGCAAGATCTTGGTTATTCAAGATGTTGGTTAGGGAAGATGTTGGTTAGATAAGATGTTGGTTAGGGAAGATCTTCGTTATGCAAGATCTTGGTTATGCAAGATCTTGGTTATGCAAGATATTGGTTATGCAAGATCTTGGTTATGCAAGATCTTGGTTATTCAAAATCTTGGTTAGGCAAGATCTTCGTTAAAGAAGATTTTTGTTAGGGAAGATCTTGGTTATGCAAGATCTTGGTTATGCAAGATCTTGGTTAGGCTAGATCTTGGTTAGGGAAAATCTTGGCTAGGGAAGATCTTGGTTCGTAAAGATCTTGGTTATCCAAGATCTTGGTTATGCAAGATCTTGGTTAGGGAAGAGCTTGGTTATGCAAGAACTTGGTTAGTTAAGATCTTGGTTATGCGATATCTTGGTTATGCAAAATCTTGGTTAGGCAAGATCTTGGTTAGGGAAGATCTTCGTTAGGGAATGTCATGGTTATGCAAGATTTTTGCTATGCAAGATCTTGGTTATGCAAGATCTTGGTTAGGCAAGATCTTGGTTAGGGAAGATCTTGGTTATGCAAGATCTTGGTTATGCAAGATCTTCGTTATGCAAGATCTTGGTTATGCAAGATCTTGGTTATGCAAGATGTTGGTTAGGGAAAATGTTGGTTAGGGAAGATGTTGGTTAGGGAAGATCTTGGTTATGCAAGATCTTGGTTATGCAAGATCTTGGTTATGCAAGATCTTGGTTATGCAAGATCTTGGTTCGGGAAGATCTTGGTTAAGGAAGATCTTGGTTATGCAAGATGTTGGTTTGACATGATCTTGGTTATGCAAAATCTTGGTTAGGCAAGATCTTCGTTAGGGAAGATCTTGGTTAGGGACGATCATGGTTATGCAAGGACTTTGCTATGCAAGATTCTTGTTATGCAAGATCTTGGTTATGCAAAATCTTGGTTAGGCAAGATCTTGGTTAGGGAAGACCTTGGTTAGGGAAGATCATCGTTATGCAAGAACTTTGCTATGCAAGATCTTGGTTATGCAAGATCTTCGTTATGCAAGATCTTGGTTAGGCAAGATCTTGGTTATGCAAGATGTTGGTTAGGGAAGATGTTGGTTAGGGAAGATCTTGGTTATGCAAGATCTTGGTTATGCAAGATCTTGGTTATGCGAGATCTCGGTTCGGGAATCTCTTGGTTATGCAAGATCTTGCTTAGGAAAGATCTTGGTTATGCAAAATCTTTGTTAGGGAAGATCTTGGTTCGGGAATATCTTGGTTAGGAAAGATCTCGCTTATGCAAGATCTTGGTTAAGGAAGATCTTGGTTAGGCAAGATCTTGGTTAAGCAAGATCTTGGTTATGCAAGATCTTGGTTATGCAAGATCTTGGTTATTGAAGATCTTGGTTTTGCAAGATCTTGGTTATGCAAGATCTTGGTTATGGAAGATCTTGCTTAGGGAAGATCTTGGATATGAAAAATCGTGGTTAGGCAAGATCTTCGTTAGGGAAGATCTTGATTAGGGAAAATCTTGGTTATGCAAGATCTTCGTTATCCAAGATCTTGGTTATGCGAGATCTTGGTTAAGTAAGATCTTGGTTAGGGAAGATCTTGGTTATGCAAGATCTTGGTTCGGGAAGATCTTGGTTAGAAAAGATCTTGGTTATGCAAGATCTTTGTTATGCAAAATCTTGGTGATGCAAGATCTTTGTTATGCAAGATCTTGGTTATGCAAGATCTTGGTTATGCAAGATCATGCTCATGCAAAATCTTGGTTATGCAAGATCTTGGTTATGCAAGATCTTGGTTATGCAAGATCTTGCTTAGGGAAGATCTCTGTTATGCAAGATCTTGGTTATGCAAGATCTTTGTTAGGGAAGATCTTGGTTATGGAAGATCTTGGTTAGTGATGATCTTGGTTAGGGAACATCTTGGCTAGGCAAGATCTTGGTTCGTAAAGATCTTGGTTATGCAAGATCTTGGTTAGGGTAGATCTTGGTTACGCAAGATCTTGGTTAGGCAAGATCTTGGTTATGCAAGATCTTGGTTATGCAAGATCTTGGTTATGCAAGATCTTGGTTAGGCAAGATCTTGGTTATGCAAGATGTTGGTTAGAGAAGATTTTGGTTAAAGAAGATGTTGGTTAGGGAAGATCTTGGTTATGCAAGATCTTGGTTATGCAAGATCTTGGTTATGCAAGATCTTGGTTAGGGAAGATGTTGGTTAGGGAAGATGTTGGTTAGGGAAGATGTTGGTTATGCAAGATCTTGGTTATGCAAGATCTTGGTTATGCAAGATCTTGGTTATGCAAGATCTTGGTTATGCAAGATCTTGGTTATGCAAGATCTTGGTTCGGGAAGATCTTGGTTAGGGAAGATCTTGGTTATGCAAGATCTTGGTTATGCAAGATCTTGCTTAGGCAAGATCTTGGTTATGCAAAATCTTGGTTAGGCAAGATCTTCGTTAGGGAAGATCTTGGTTAGGGAAGATCATGGTTTTGCAAGAACTTTGCTATGCAAGATCTTGGTTATGCAAGATCTTGGTTAGTGAAGATCTTGGTTAGGCAAGATCTTGGTTATGCAAGGTCTTGGTTAGTGAAGATCTTGGTTATGCAAAATCTTGGTTATGCAAGATCTTGGTTATGAAAGATCTTTGTTAGGGAAGATCTTGGTTATGCAAGATCTTGGTTATGCAAGATCTTGGTTATGGAAGATCTTGCTTAGGGAAGATCTTGGTTATGCAAAATCGTGGTTAGGCAAGATCTTCGTTAGGTAAGATCTCGATTAGGGAAGATCTTGGTTATGCAAGATCTTTGTTATCAAAGATCTTGGTTATGCGAGATCTTGGTTATGAAAGATCTTGGTTAGGGAAGATCTTGGTTATGCAAGATCTTGGTTAGGCAAGATCTTGGTTATGCAAGATCTTGGTTATGCAAGATCTTGGTTAGGCAAGATCTTGGTTATCAAGATCTTGGTTAGGCAAGATCTTGGTTATGCAAGATCTTGGTTCGGGAAGATCTTTGTTAGGGAAGATCTTGGTTATCAAAGAACTTTGTTTTGCAAGATCTTGGTTATGCAAGATCTTGGTTAGGGAAGATCTTGGTTATGCAAAATCTTGGTTAGGCAAGATCTTGGTTATGCAAGATCTTGGTTATGCAAGATCTTGGTTAGCCAAGATCTTGGTTATGCAAGATCTTGGTTAGGCAAGATCTTGGTGATGCAAGGTCTTGGTTATGCAAGGTCTTGGTTATGCAAGATCTTGGTTATGGAAGATCTTGGTTAGGCAAGATCTTGGTTATGCAAGATCTTGGTTAGGCAAGATCTTGGTTAGGCAAGATCTTGGTTAGGCAAGATCTTGGTTATGCAAGATCTTGGTTATTCAAGATCTTGGTTATCAAAGATCTTGGCTATTCGAGATCTGGGTTATGTAAGATCTTGTTTAGGGAAGATCTTGGTTATGCAAGATCTTGGTTAGGGAAGATCTTGGTTAGGCAAGATCTTGGTTATGCAAGATCTTGGTTATGCAAGATCTCTGTCATGCAAGATCTTGGTTATGCAAGATCTTTGTTATGCAAGATCTTGGTTAGGCAAGATCTTGGTTAGGCAAGATTTTGGTTCGGGAAGATCTTGGTTAGGGAAGATCTTGGTTAGGGAAGATCTTGGTTATGCAAATTCTTGGTTATGCAAGATCTTGGTTATGCAAGATCTTGGTTAGGCATGATCTTGGTTATGCGAGATCTTGGTTATGCAAGATCTTTGTTAGGGAAGATCTTAGGTATGCAAGATCTTGGTTAGGCAAGATCTTGGTTAGGGAAGATCTTGGCTAGGCAAGATCTTGCTTCGTAAAGATCTTGGTTATGCAAGATCTTGGTTAGGGTAGATCTTGGTTATGCAAGAACTTGGTTAGTTAAGATCTTGGTTATGCGAAATCTTGGTTATGCAAAATCTTGGTTAGGCAAGATCTTGGTTAGGGAAGATCTTCGTTAGGGAATCTCGTGGTTATGCAAGAACTTTGCTATGCAAGATCTTGGTTATGCAAGATCTTGGTTAGGCAAGATCATGGTTATGCAAGATCTTGGTTAGGCAAAATCTTGGTTATGCAAGATGTTTGTTAGCGAAGATGTTGGTTAAGGAAGATGTTGGTTAGGGAAGATCTTGGTTATGCAAGATCTTGGTTATGCAAGATCTTGGTTATGCAAGATCTTGGTTATGCAAGATGTTGGTTAGGGAAGATGTTGGTTAGGGAAGATGTTGGTTAGGGAAGATCTTGGTTATGCAAGATCTTGGTTATGCAAGATCTTCGTTATGCAAGATCTTGGTTATGCAAGATCTTGGTTATGCAAGATCTTGGTTCGGGAAGATCTTGGTTAGGGAAGATCTTGGTTATGCAAGATCTTGGTTATGCAAGATCTTGCTTAGGCAAGATCTTGGTTATGCAAAATCTTGGTTAGGCAAGATCTTCGTTAGGGAAGATCTTGGTTAGGGAAGATCATGGTTATGCAAGAACTTTGCTATGCAAGATCTTGGTTATGCAAGATCTTGGTTATGCAAGATCTTGGTTAGGCAAGATCTTGGTTATTCAAGATGTTGGTTAGGGAAGATGTTGGTTAGATAAGATGTTGGTTAGGGAAGATCTTCGTTATGCAAGATCTTGGTTATGCAAGATCTTGGTTATGCAAGATATTGGTTATGCAAGATCTTGGTTATTCAAAATCTTGGTTAGGCAAGATCTTCGTTAAAGAAGATTTTTGTTAGGGAAGATCTTGGTTATGCAAGATCTTGGTTATGCAAGATCTTGGTTAGGCTAGATCTTGGTTAGGGAAAATCTTGGCTAGGGAAGATCTTGGTTCGTAAAGATCTTGGTTATGCAAGATCTTGGTTATGCAAGATCTTGGTTAGGGAAGAGCTTGGTTATGCAAGAACTTGGTTAGTTAAGATCTTGGTTATGCAAAATCTTGGTTATGCAAAATCTTGGTTAGGCAAGATCTTGGTTAGGGAAGATCTTCGTTAAGGAATGTCATGGTTATGCAAGATTTTTGCTATGCAAGATCTTGGTTATGCAAGATCTTGGTTAGGCAAGATCTTGGTTATGCAAGATTGTTGTTAGGGAAGATGTTGGTTAAGGAAGATGTTGGTTAGGGAAGATCTTGGTTATGCAAGATCTTGGTTATGCAAGATCTTCGTTATGCAAGATCTTGGTTATGCAAGATCTTGGTTATGCAAGATGTTGGTTAGGGAAAATGTTGGTTAGGGAAGATGTTGGTTAGGGAAGATCTTGGTTATGCAAGATCTTGGTTATGCAAGATCTTGGTTATGCAAGATCTTGGTTATGCAAGATCTTGGTTCGGGAAGATCTTGGTTAGGGAAGATCTTGGTTATGCAAGATCTTGGTTAGGCACGATCTTGGTTATGCAAAATCTTGGTTAGGCAAGATCTTGGTTAGGGAAGACCTTGGTTAGGGAAGATCATCGTTATGCAAGAACTTTGCTATGCAAGATCTTGGTTATGCAAGATCTTCGTTATGCAAGATCTTGGTTAGGCAAGATCTTGGTTATGCAAGATGTTGGTTAGGGAAGATGTTGGTTAGGGAAGATCTTGGTTATGCAAGATCTTGGTGATGCAAGATCTTGGTTATGCGAGATCTCGGTTCGGGAATCTCTTGCTTATGCAAGATCTTGCTTAGGAAAGATCTTGGTTATGCAAAATCTTTGTTAGGGAAGATCTTGGTTCGGGAATATCTTGGTTAGGAAAGATCTCGCTTATGCAAGATCTTGGTTAAGGAAGATCTTGGTTAGGCAAGGTCTTGGTTAAGCAAGATCTTGGTTATGCAAGATCTTGGTTATGCAAGATCTTGGTTATTGAAGATCTTGGTTTTGCAAGATCTTGGTTATGCAAGATCTTGGTTATGGAAGATCTTGCTTAGGGAAGATCTTGGATATGAAAAATCGTGGTTAGGCAAGATCTTCGTTAGGGAAGATCTTGATTAGGGAAAATCTTGGTTATGCAAGATCTTCGTTATGCAAGATCTTGGTTATGCGAGATCTTGGTTAAGTAAGATCTTGGTTAGGGAAGATCTTGGTTATGCAAGATCTTGGTTAGGCAAGATCTTGGTTATGCAAGATCTTGGTTAGGCAAGATCTTGGTTATCAAGATCTTGGTTAGGCAAGATCTTGGTTATGCAAGATCTTGGTTATGCAAGATCTTGGTTCGGGAAGATCTTGGTTATGCAAGATCTTTGTTATGCAAAATCTTGGTGATGCAAGATCTTTGTTATGCAAGATCTTGGTTATGCAAGATCTTGGTTATGCAAGATCATGCTCATGCAAAATCTTGGTTATGCAAGATCTTGGTTATGCAAGATCTTGGTTATGCAAGATCTTGCTTAGGGAAGATCTCTGTTATGCAAGATCTTGGTTATGCAAGATCTTTGTTAGGGAAGATCTTGGTTATGGAAGATCTTGGTTAGTGATGATCTTGGTTAGGGAACATCTTGGCTAGGCAAGATCTTGGTTCGTAAAGATCTTGGTTATGCAAGATCTTGGTTAGGGTAGATCTTGGTTAGGCAAGATCTTGGTTATGCAAGATCTTGGTTATGCAAGATCTTGGTTATTCAAGATCTTGGTTATCAAAGATCTTGGCTATTCGAGATCTGGGTTATGTAAGATCTTGTTTAGGGAAGATCTTGGTTATGCATGATCTTGGTTAGGCAAGATCTTGGTTAGGCAAGATCTTGGTTATGCAAGATCTTGGTTATGCAAGATCTCTGTCATGCAAGATCTTGGTTATGCAAGATCTTTGTTATGCAAGATCTTGGTTAGGCAAGATCTTGGTTAGGGAAGATTTTGGTTCGGGAAGATCTTGGTTAGGGAAGATCTTGGTTAGGGAAGATCTTGGTTATGCAAATTCTTGGTTATGCAAGATCTTGGTTATGCAAGATCTTGGTTAGGCATGATCTTGGTTATGCGAGATCTTGGTTATGCAAGATCTTTGTTAGGGAAGATCTTAGGTATGCAAGATCTTGGTTAGGCAAAATCTTGGTTAGGGAAGACCTTGGCTAGGCAAGATCTTGCTTCGTAAAGATCTTGGTTATGCAAGATCTTGGTTAGGGTAGATCTTGGTTATGCAAGAACTTGGTTAGTTAAGATCTTGGTTATGCGAAATCTTGGTTATGCAAAATCTTGGTTAGGCAAGATCTTGGTTAGGGAAGATCTTCGTTAGGGAATCTCGTGGTTATGCAAGAACTTTGCTATGCAAGATCTTGGTTATGCAAGATCTTGGTTAGGCAAGATCATGGTTATGCAAGATCTTGGTTAGGCAAAATCTTGGTTATGCAAGATGTTTGTTAGCGAAGATGTTGGTTAAGGAAGATGTTGGTTAGGGAAGTTCTTGGTTATGCAAGATCTTGGTTATGCAAGATCTTGGTTATGCAAGATCTTGGTTATGCAAGATGTTGGTTAGGGAAGATGTTGGTTAGGGAAGATGTTGGTTCGGGAAGATCTTGGTTATGCAAGATCTTGGTTATGCAAGAACTTCGTTATGCAAGATCTTGGTTATGCAAGATCTTGGTTATGCAAGATGTTGGTTCGGGAAGATCTTGGTTAGGGAAGATCTTGGTTATGCAAGATCTTGGTTATGCAAGATCTTGGTTAGGCAAGATCTGGGTTATGCAAAATCTTGGTTAGGCAAGATCTTCGTTAGGGAAGATCTTGGTTAGGGAAGATCATGGTTATGCAAGAACTTTGCTATGCAAGATCTTGGTTATGCAAGATCTTGGTTATGCAAGATCTTGGTTAGGCAAGATCTTGGTTATTCAAGATGTTGGTTAGGGAAGATGTTGGTTAGATAAGATGTTGGTTAGGGAAGATCTTCGTTATGCAAGATCTTGGTTATGCAAGATCTTGGTTATGCAAGATATTGGTTATGCAAGATCTTGGTTATTCAAAATCTTGGTTAGGCAAGATCTTCGTTAAAGAAGATTTTTGTTAGGGAAGATCTTGGTTATGCAAGATCTTGGTTAGGCTAGATCTTGGTTAGGGAAAATCTTGGCTAGGGAAGATCTTGGTTCGTAAAGATCTTGGTTATGCAAGATCTTGGTTATGCAAGATCTTGGTTAGGGAAGAGCTTGGTTATGCAAGAACTTGGTTAGTTAAGATCTTGGTTATGCGAAATCTTGGTTATGCAAAATCTTGGTTAGGCAAGATCTTGGTTAGGGAAGATCTTCGTTAGGGAATGTCATGGTTATGCAAGATTTTTGCTATGCAAGATCTTGGTTATGCAAGATCTTGGTTAGGCAAGATCTTGGTTATGCAAGGTTGTTGTTAGGGAAGCTGTTGGTTAAGGAAGATGTTGGTTAGGGAAGATCTTGGTTATGCAAGATCTTGGTTATGCAAGATCTTCGTTATGCAAGATCTTGGTTATGCAAGATCTTGGTTATGCAAGATGTTGGTTAGGGAAAATGTTGGTTAGGGAAGATGTTGGTTAGGGAAGATCTTGGTTATGCAAGATCTTGGTTATGCAAGATCTTGGTTATGCAAGATCTTGGTTATGCAAGATCTTGGTTCGGGAAGATCTTGGTTAGGGAAGATCTTGGTTATGCAAGATCTTGGTTAGGCACGATCTTGGTTATGCAAAATCTTGGTTAGGCAAGATCTTCGTTAGGGAAGATCTTGGTTAGGGACGATCATGGTTATGCAAGGACTTTGCTATGCAAGATTCTTGTTATGCAAGATCTTGGTTATGCAAAATCTTGGTTAGGCAAGATCTTGGTTAGGGAAGACCTTGGTTAGGGAAGATCATCGTTATGCAAGAACTTTGCTATGCAAGATCTTGGTTATGGAAGATCTTCGTTATGCAAGATCTTGGTTAGGCAAGATCTTGGTTATGCAAGATGTTGGTTAGGGAAGATGTTGGTTAGGGAAGATCTTGGTTATGCAAGATCTTGGTGATGCAAGATCTTGGTTATGCGAGATCTCGGTTCGGGAATCTCTTGGTTATGCAAGATCTTGCTTAGGAAAGATCTTGGTTATGCAAAATCTTTGTTAGGGAAGATCTTGGTTCGGGAATATCTTGGTTAGGAAAGATCTCGCTTATGCAAGATCTTGGTTAAGGAAGATCTTGGTTAGGCAAGATCTTGGTTAAGCAAGATCTTGGTTATGCAAGATCTTGGTTATGCAAGATCTTGGTTATTGAAGATCTTGGTTTTGCAAGATCTTGGTTATGCAAGATCTTGGTTATGGAAGATCTTGCTTAGGGAAGATCTTGGATATGAAAAATCGTGGTTAGGCAAGATCTTCGTTAGGGAAGATCTTGATTAGGGAATATCTTGGTTATGGAAGATCTTCGTTATGCAAGATCTTGGTTATGCGAGATCTTGGTTAAGTAAGATCTTGGTTAGGGAAGATCTTGGTTATGCAAGATCTTGGTTAGGCAAGATCTTGGTTATGCAAGATCTTGGTTAGGCAAGATCTTGGTTATCAAGATCTTGGTTAGGCAAGATCTTGGTTATGCAAGATCTTGGTTATGCAAGATCTTGGTTCGGGAAGATCTTGGTTAGAAAAGATCTTGGTTATGCAAGATCTTTGTTATGCAAAATCTTGGTGATGCAAGATCTTTGTTATGCAAGATCTTGGTTATGCAAGATCTTGGTTATGCAAGATCATGCTCATGCAAAATCTTGGTTATGCAAGATCTTGGTTATGCAAGATCTTGGTTATGCAAGATCTTGCTTAGGGAAGATCTCTGTTATGCAAGATTTTGGTTATGCAAGATCTTTGTTAGGGAAGATCTTGGTTATGGAAGATCTTGGTTAGTGATGATCTTGGTTAGGGAACATCTTGGCTAGGCAAGATCTTGGTTCGTAAAGATCTTGGTTATGCAAGATCTTGGTTAGGGTAGATCTTGGTTAGGCAAGATCTTGGTTAGGCAAGATCTTGGTTATGCAAGATCTTGGTTATGCAAGATCTTGGTTATGCAAGATCTTGGTTAGGCAAGATCTTGGTTATGCAAGATGTTGGTTAGAGAAGATTTTGGTTAGGGAAGATGTTGGTTAGGGAAGATCTTGGTTATGCAAGATCTTGGTTATGCAAGATCTTGGTTATGCAAGATGTTGGTTAGGGAAGATGTTGGTTAGGGAAGATGTTGGTTAGGGAAGATCTTGGTTATGCAAGATCTTGGTTATGCAAGATCTTGGTTATGCAAGATCTTGGTTATGCAAGATCTTGGTTCGGGAAGATCTTGGTTAGGGAAGATCTTGGTTATGCAAGATCTTGGTTATGCAAGATCTTGCTTAGGCAAGATCTTGGTTATGCAAAATCTTGGTTAGGCAAGATCTTCGTTAGGGAAGATCTTGGTTAGGGAAGATCATGGTTTTGCAAGAACTTTGCTATGCAAGATCTTGGTTATGCAAGATCTTGGTTAGGCAAGATCTTGGTTATTCAAGATGTTGGTTAGCGAAGATGTTGGTTAGATAAGATGTCGGTTAGGAAAGATCTTGGTTATCCAAGATCTTGGTCAGTGATGATCGTGGTTATGCCAGATCTTGGTTATGCAAGATCGTGGTTAGGGAAGATCTTGGTTATGCAAGATCTTGGTTAGGCAAGATCTTGGTTATGCAAGATCTTGGTTAGGCAAGATCTTGGTTATGCAAGATCTTGGTTAGGGAAGATTTTGGTTTTTCAAAATCTTGGTTATGCAAGATCTTGGTTATGCAAGATCTTTGTTAGGGAAGATCTTGGTTATGGAAGATCTTGGTTATGAAAGATCTTGGTTAGGCAAGATCTTCGTTACCCAAGATCTTGGTTATGCAAGATCTTGGTTAGGCAAGATCTTGGTTATGCAAGGTCTTGGTTAGGGAAGATCTTGGTTATGCAAAATCTTGGTTATGCAAGATCTTGGTTATGAAAGATCTTTGATAGGGAAGATCTTGGTTATGCAAGATCTTGGTTATGCAAGATCTTGGTTATGCAAGATCTTGGTTATGGAAGATCTTGCTTAGGGAAGATCTTGGTTATGCAAAATCCTGGTTAGGCAAGATCTTCGTTAGGGAAGATCTCGATTAGGGAAGATCTTGGTTATGCAAGATCTTGGTTAGGCAAGATCTTGGTTATCAAGATCTTGGTTAGGCAAGATCTTGGTTATGCAAGATCTTGGTTCGGGAAGATCTTGGTTAGGGAAGATCTTGGTTAGGGAAGATCTTGGTTATGCAAGATCTTGGTTATGCAAAATCTTGGTGATGCAAGATCTCTGTTATGCAAGATCTTGGTTATGCAAGATCTTGGTTATGCAAGATCATGCTGATGCAAAATCTTGGTTATGCAAGATCTTGGTTAGTGATGATCTTGGTTATGCGAGATCTTGGTTATGCAAGATCTTGGTTAGGGAAGATCTTGGTTATGCAAGATCTTGGTTAGGCAAGATCTTCGTTACCCAAGATCTTGGTTATGCAAGATCTTGGTTAGGCAAGATCTTGGTTATGCAAGGTCTTGGTTATGGAAGATCTTGCTTAGGGAAGATCTTGGTTATGCCAAATCGTGGTTAGGCAAGATCTTCGTTAGGGAAGATATCCATTAGGGAAGATCTTGGTTATGCAAGATCTTTGTTATCAAAGATCTTGGTTATGCGAGATCTTGGTTATGAAAGATCTTGGTTAGGGAAGATCTTGGTTATGCAAGATCTTGGTTAGGCAAGATCTTGGTTATGGAAGATCTTGGTTATGCAAGATCTTGGTTAGGCAAGATCTTGGTTATCAAGATCTTGGTTAGGCAAGATCTTGGTTATGCAAGATCTTGGTTCGGGAAGATCTTGGTTAGGGAAGATCTTGGTTAGGGAAGATCTTGGTTATGCAAGATCTTGGTTATGCAAAATCTTGGTGATGCAAGATCTCTGTTATGCAAGATCTTGGTTATGCAAGATCTTGGTTAGGCATGATCTTGGTTATGCAAGATCTCGGTTATGCAAGATCTTTGTTAGGGAAGATCTTGGTTATGCAAGCTCTTGCTTAGCGAAGATCTTGGTTATGCAAAATCGTAGTTAGGCAAGATCTTCGTTAGGGAAGATCTTGATTATGCAAGATCTTGGTTATGCAAGATCTTTGTTATGCAAGATCTTGGTTATCAAAGATCTTGGTTATGCGAGATCTGGGTTATGTAAGATCATGGTTAGGGAAGATCTTGGTTATGCAAGATCTTGGTTATGCAAGATCTTGGTTAGGCAAGATCTTGGTTATGCAAGATCTTGGTTCGGGAAGATCTTGGTTATGTAAGATCTTGGTTAGGGAAGATCTTGGTTATGCAAGATCTTGGTTATGCAAGATCTTGGTTATGCAAGATCTTGGTTAGGAAAGATCTTGGTTAGGCAAGATCTTGGTTATGCAAGATCTCGGTTATGCAAGATCTTTGTTAGGGTAAATCTTGGTTAGGGAAGATCTTGGTTATGCAAAATCGTGGTTATGCAAGATCTTGGTTAGGGAAGATCTTGGTGATGCAAGATCTTGGTTAGGCAAGATCTTGGTTATGCAAGATCATGCTTATGCAAAATCTTGGTTATGCAAAATCTTGGTTAGTGATGATCTTGGTTATGCGAGATCTTGCTTATGCAAGATCTTGGTTAGGGAAGATCTTGATTATGCAAGATCTTGGTTAGGCAAGATCTTGGTTAGGCAAGATCTTGGTTAGGAAAGATCTTGGTTCGGGAAGATCTTGGTTATGCAAGAACTTTGCTATGCAAGATCTTGGTTATGCAAAATCTTGGTTATGCAAGATCTTGGTTAGGCAAGATCTTGGTTATTCAAGATGTTGGTTAGGGAAGATGTTGGTTAGATAAGATGTTGGTTAGGGAAGATCTTGGTTATGCAAGATCTTGGTTATGCAAGATCTTGGTTATTCAAGATCTTGCTTATGCAAGATATTGGTTATGCAAGATCTTGGTTATTCAAAATCTTTGTTAGGCAAGATCTTCGTTAAAGAAGATCTTGGTTAGGGAAGATCTTGGTTAGGGAAGATCTTGGTTATGCAAGATCTTAGTAATGCAAAATCTTGGTGATGCAAGATCTTGGTTATGCAAGATCTTGGTTAGGCAAGATCTTGGTTATGCAAGATCTTGGTTATGGAAGATCTTGGTTAGTCAAGATCTTGGTTATGCAAGATTTTGGTTAGTCAAGATCTTGGTTATGCAAGATCTTGGTTATGCAAGATCTTGGTTATGCAAGATCTTCGTTACGGAAGATTTTGGTTATGCAAAATCGTGGTTAGAGAAGATCTTTGTTAGGGAAGATCTTGATTAGGGAAGATCTTGGTTATGCAAGATCTTGGTTATGCAAGATCTTGGTTATCAAAGATCTTGGTTATGTTAGATCTTGGTTATGTAAGATCTTGGTTAGGGAAGATCTTGGTTATGCAAGATCTTGGTTAGGCAAGATCTTGGTTATTCAAGATCTTTGTTATGCAAGATCTTGGTTCGGGAAGATTTTGGTTAGGGAAGATCTTGGTTAGGGAAGATCTTGGTTATGTAAGATCTTGGTTATGCAAAATCTTGGTGATGCAAGATCTCTGTTATGCAATATCTTGGTTATGCAAGATCTTGGTTAGGCATGATCTTGGTTATGCAAGATCTCGGTTATGCAAGATCTTAGTTATGCAAGATCTTGCTGAGCGAAGATCTTGGTTAAGCAAAATCGTGGTTAGGCAAGATCTTCGTTAGGGATGATCTTGATTAGGGAAGATCTTGGTTATGAAAGATCTTGGTTATGCAAGATCTTGGTTATCAAAGATCTTGGTTATGCGAGATCTTGGTTAGGTAAGATCTTGGTTAGGGAAGATCTTGGTTAGGCAAGATCTTGGTTCGGGAAGATCTTGGTTAGGGAAGATCTTGGTTATGCAAGATCTTGGTTATGCAAGATCTTGGTTAGGCAAGATCTTGGTTAGGCAAGATCTTGGTTATGCAAGATCTCGGTTATGCAAGATCTTTGTTAGGGTAGATCTTGGTTATGCAAAATCGTGGTTATGCAAGATCTTGGTTAGGGAAGATCTTGGTAATGCAAGATCTTGGTTAGGCAAGATCTTGGTTATGCAAGATCATGCTTATGCAAAATCTTGGTTATGCAAGATCTTGGTTAGTGATGATCTTGGTTATGCGAGATCTTGGTTATGCAAGATCTTGGTTAGGGAAGATCTTGATTATGCAAGATCTTGGTTAGGCAAGATCTTGGTTACGCAAGATCTTGGTTATGCAAGATCTTCGTCATGCAAGATCTTGGTTATGCAAGATCTTGGTTAGGCAAGATCTTGGTTAGGAAAGATCTTGGTTCGGGAAGATCTTGGTTAGGGAAGATCTTGGTTATGCAAGATCTTGGTTATGCAAGATCTTGGTTAGGCAAGATCTTGGTTATCAAGATCTTGGTTAGGCAAGATCTTGGTTATGCAAGATCTTGGTTCGGGAAGATCTTGGTTAGGGAAGATCTTGGTTAGGGAAGATCTTGGTTATGCAAGATCCTTGTTATGCAAAATCTTGGTGATGCAAGATCTCTGTTATGGAAGATCTTGGTTATGCAAGATCATGCTTATGCAAAATCTTGGTTATGCATGATCTTGGTTAGTGATGATCTTGGTTGTGCGAGATCTTGGTTATGCAAGATCTTGGTTAGGGAAGATCTTGGTTATGCAAGATCTTGGTTAGGCAAGATCTTGGTTACGCAAGATCTTGGTTATGCAAGATCTTGGTTAAGCAAGATCTTGGTTATGCAAGATCTTGGTTAGGGAAGATCTTGGTTATGCAAGATCTTTGTTAGGGAAGATCTTGGTTATGCAAGATCTTGGTTATGCAAGATCTTGGTTATCAAAGATCTTGGTTATGCGAGATCTTGGTTATGTAAGATCTTGGTTAGGGAAGATCTTGGTTATGCAAGATCTTGGTTAGGCAAGATCTTGGTTATGCAAGATCTTGGTTATGCGAGATCTTGGTTAGGCAAGATCTTGGTTATCAAGATCTTAGTTAGGCAAGATCTTGGTTATGCAAGATCTTGGTTCGGGAAGATCTTGGTTAGGGAAGATCTTGGTTAGGGAAGATCTTGGTTAGGCATGATCTTGGTTATGCAAGATCTCGGTTATGCAAGATCTTTGTTAGGGAAGATCTTGATTATGCAAGCTCTTGCTTAGCGAAGATCTTGGTTATGCAAAATCGTATTTAGGCAAGATCTTCGTTAGGGATAATCTTGATTAGGGAAGATCTTGGTTATGCAAGATCTTGGTTAGGAATGATCTTGGTTATGCAAGATCTCGGTTATGCAAGTTATTTGTTAAGAAAGATCTTGGTTATGCAAGCTCTTGCTTAGCGAAGATCTTGGTTATGCAAAATCGTAGTTAGGCAAGATCTTCGTTAGGGAAGATCTTGATTAGGGAAGATCTTGGTTATGCAAGATCTTTGTTATCCAAGATCTTGGTGATGCAAGATCTTGGTTATGCAAGATCTTGGTTCGGGAATCTCTTGGTTATGCAAGATCTTGCTTAGGAAAGATCTTGGTTATGCAAAATCTTGGTTAGGCAAGATCTTCGTTAGGGAAGATCTTGGTTAGGAAAGATGTCGGTTATGCAAGATCTTGGTTAGGGAAGTTCTTGGTTATCAAAGAACTTTGTTTTGCAAGATCTTGGTTATGCAAGATCTTGGTTAGGGAAGATCTTGGTTCGGGAAGATTTTGGTTAAGGAAGATCTTGGTTAGGGAAGATCTTGGTTATGTAAGATCTTGGTTATGCAAAATCTTGGTGATGCAAGATCTCTGTTATGCAATATCTTGGTTATGCAAGATCTTGGTTAGGCATGATCTTGGTTATGCAAGATCTCGGTTATGCAAGATCTTTGTTAGGGAAGATCTTAGTTATGCAAGATCTTGCTGAGCGAAGATCTTGGTTAAGCAAAATCGTGGTTAGGCAAGATCTTCGTTAGGGATGATCTTGATTAGGGAAGATCTTGGTTATGAAAGATCTTGGTTATGCAAGATCTTGGTTATCAAAGATCTTGGTTATGCGAGATCTTGGTTAGGTAAGATCTTGGTTAGGGAAGATCTTGGTTAGGCAAGATCTTGGTTCGGGAAGATCTTGGTCAGGGAAGATCTTGGTTATGCAAGATCTTGGTTATGCAAGATCTTGGTTAGGCAAGATCTTGGTTAGGCAAGATCTTGGTTATGCATGATCTCGGTTATGCAAGATCTTTGTTAGGGTCGATCTTGGTTATGCAAAATCGTGGTTATGCAAGATCTTGGTTAGGGAAGATCTTGGTAATGCAAGATCTTGGTTAGGCAAGATCTTGGTTATGCAAGATCATGCTTATGCAAAATCTTGGTTATGCAAGATCTTGGTTAGGCAAGATCTTGGTTATGCAAGATCTTGGTAAGGGAAGATCTTGGTTCGGGAAGATTTTGGTTAGGGAAGATCTTGGTTAGGGAAGATCTTGGTTATGTAAGATCTTGGTTATGCAAAATCTTGGTTATGCAAGATCTCTGTTATGCAATATCTTGGTAATGCAAGATCTTGGTTAGGCAAGATCTTGGTTATGCAAGATCATGCTTATGCAAAATCTTGGTTATGCAAGATCTTGGTTAGTGATGATCTTGGTTATGCGAGATCTTGGTTATGCAAGATCTTGGTTAGGGAAGATCTTGATTATGCAAGATCTTGGTTAGGCAAGATCTTGGTTACGCAAGATCTTGGTTATGCAAGATCTTCGTCATGCAAGATCTTGGTTATGCAAGATCTTGGTTAGGCAAGATCTTGGTTAGGAAAGATCTTAGTTCGGGAAGATCTTGGTTAGGGAAGATCTTGGTTATGCAAGATCTTGGTTATGCAAGATCTTGGTTAGGCAAGATCTTGGTTATCAAGATCTTGGTTAGGCAAGATCTTGGTTATGCAAGATCTTGGTTCGGGAAGATCTTGGTTAGGGAAGATTTTGGTTAGGGAAGATCTGATCTTGGTTATGCAAGATCTTGGTTATGCAAAATCTTGGTGATGCAAGATCTCTGTTATGCAAGATCTTGGTTATGCAAGATCTTGGTTATGCAAGATCATGCTTATGCAAAATCTTGGTTATGCAGGATCTTGGTTAGTGATGATCTTGGTTGTGCGAGATCTTGGTTATGCAAGATCTTGGTTATGGAAGATCTTGGTTATGCAAGATCTTGGTTAGGCAAGATCTTGGTTATGCAAGATCTTGGTTAGGGAAGATCTTGGTTATGGAAAATCTTGGTTATACAAGATCTTGGTTATGCAGGATCTTTGTTAGGAAAGATCTTGGTTATGCAAGATCTTGGTTATGCAAGATCTTGGTTATCAAAGATCTTGGTTATTCGAGATCTTGGTTATGTAAGATCTTGGTTAGGGAAGATCTTGGTCATGCAAGATCTTGGTTAGGCAAGATCTTGGTTATGCAAGATCTTGGTTATGCAAGATCTTGGTTAGGCAAGATCTTGGTTATCAAGATCTTAGTTAGGCAAGATCTTGGTTATGCAAGATCTTGGTTCGGGAAGATCTTGGTTAGGGAAGATCTTGGTTAGGGAAGATCTTGGTTATGCAAGATCTTGGTTATGCAAAATCTTGGTGATGCAAGATCTCTGTTATGCAAGATCTTGGTTATGCAAGATCTCGGTTATGCAAGATCTTTGTTAGGGAAGATCTTGGTTATGCAAGCTCTTGCTTAGCGAAGATCTTGGTTATGCAAAATCGTAGTTAGGCAAGATCTTCGTTAGGGAAGATCTTGATTAGGGAAGATCTTGGTTATGCAAGATCTTGGTTAGGCATGATCTTGGTTATGCAAGATCTCGGTTATGCAAGTTATTTGTTAGGGAAGATCAAGGTTATGCAAGCTCTTGCTTAGCGAAGATCTTGGTTATGCAAAATCGTAGTTAGGCAAGATCTTCGTTAGGGAAGATCTTGATTAGGGAAGATCTTGGTTATGCAAGATCTTTGTTATGCAAGATCTTGGTTATCAAAGATCTTGGTTATGCGAGATCTGGGTTATGTAAGATCTTGGTTAGGGAAGATCTTGGTTATGCAAGATCTTGGTTATGCAAGATCTTGGTTAGGCAAGATCTTGGTTATGCAAGATCTTGGTTCGGGAAGATCTTGGTTATGTAAGATCTTGGTTAGGGAAGATCTTGGTTATGCAAGATCTTGGTTATGCAAGATCTTGGTTATGCAAGATCTTGGTTCGGGAAGATCTTGGTTAGGGAAGATCTTGGTTAGGGAAGATCTTGGTTATGCAAGATCTTGGTTATGCAAGATCTTGGTTATGCAAGATGTTGGTTAGGGAAGATGTTGGTTAGGGAAGATCTTGGTTATGCAAGATCTTGGTTATGCAAGATATTCGTAATGCAAGATCTTCGTTATGCGAGATCTTGGTTATGCAAGATCTTGGTTCGGGAAGATCTTCGTTAGGGAAGATCTTGGTTATGCAAGATCTTGGTTATGCAAGATCTTGGTTGTGCAAAATTTTGGTTAGGCAAGATCTTGGTTAGGGAAGACCTTGGTTAGGGAAGATCATCGTTATGCAAGAACTTTGCTATGCAAGATCTTTGTTATGCAAGATCTTGGTTATACAAGATCTTGGTTAGGCAAGATCTTGGTTATGCAAGATGTTGGTTAGGGAAGATCTTGGTTAGGGAAGATGTTGGTTAGGGAAGATCTTGGTTATGCAAGATCTTGGTTATGCAAGATCTTTGTTATCCAAGATCTTGGTGATGCAAGATCTTGGTTATGCAAGATCTTGGTTCGGGAATCTCTTGGTTATGCAAGATCTTGGTTATGGAAGATCTTGCTTAGGAAAGACCTTGGTTATGCAAAATATTGGTTAGGCAAGATCTTCGTTAGGGAAGATCTTGGTTAGGAAAGATGTCGGTTATGCAAGATCTTGGTTAGGGAAGATCTTGGTTATGCAAAATCTTGGTTAGCCAAGATCTTGGTTATGCAAGATCTTGGTTAGGCAAGATCTTGGTGATGCAAGATCTTGGTTATGCAAGGTCTTGGTTATGCAAGATCTTGGTTATGGAAGATCTTGGTTAGGCAAGATCTTGGTTATGCAAGATCTTGGTTAGGCAAGATCTTGGTTAGGCAAGATCTTGGTTAGGCAAGATCTTGGTTATGCAAGATCTTGGTTATTCAAGATCTTGGTTATCAAAGATCTTGGCTATTCGAGATCTGGGTTATGTAAGATCTTGTTTAGGGAAGATCTTGGTTATGCAAGATCTTGGTTAGGCAAGATCTTCGTTAGGCAAGATCTTGGTTATGCAAGATCTTGGTTATGCAAGATCTCTGTCATGCAAGATCTTGGTTATGCAAGATCTTTGTTATGCAAAATCTTGGTTAGGCAAGATCTTGGTTAGGCAAGATTTTGGTTCGGGAAGATCTTGGTTAGGGAAGATCTTGGTTAGGGAAGATCTTGGTTATGCAAATTCTTGGTTATGCAAGATCTTGGTTATGCAAGATCTTGGTTAGGCATGATCTTGGTTATGCAAGATCTTGGTTATGCAAGATCTTTGTTAGGGAAGATCTTAGGTATGCAAGATCTTGGTTAGGCAAGATCTTGGTTAGGGAAGATCTTGGCTAGGCAAGATCTTGGTTCGTAAAGATCTTGGTTATGCAAGATCTCTGTTAGGGTAGATCTTGGTTATGCAAGAACTTGGTTAGTTAAGATCTTGGTTATGCGAAATCTTGGTTATGCAAAATCTTGGTAAGGCAAGATCTTGGTTAGGGAAGATCTTCGTTAGGGAATCTCATGGTTATGCAAGAACTTTGCTATGCAAGATCTTGGTTATGCAAGATCTTGGTTAGGCAAGATCATGGTTATGCAAGATCTTGGTTAGGGAAAATCTTGGTTATGCAAGATGTTTGTTAGCGAAGATGTTGGTTAAGGAAGATGTTGGTTAGGGAAGATCTTGGTTATGCAAGATCTTGGTTATGCAAAAATAGATCTTGGTTATGCAAGATCTTGGTTATGCAAGATCTTCGTTATGCAAGATCTTGGTTATGCAAGATCTTGGTTATGCAAGATCTTGGTTCGGGAAGATCTTGGTTAGGGAAGATCTTGGTTATGCAAGATCTTGGTTATGCAAGATCTTGCTTAGGCAAGATCTTGGTTATTCAAAATCTTGGTTAGGCAAGATCTTCGTTAGGGAAGATCTTGGTTAGGGAAGATCATGGTTATGCAAAAACTTTGCTATGCAAGATCTTGGGTATCCAAGATCTTGGTTATGCAAGATCTTGATTAGGCAAGATCTTGGTTATTCAAGATGTTGGTTAGGGAAGATGTTGGTTAGATAAGATGTTGGTTAGGGAAGATCTTCGTTATGCAAGATCTTGGTTATGCAAGATCTTGGTTATGCAAGATATTGGTTATGCAAGATCTTGGTTATTCAAAATCTTGGTTAGGCAAGATCTTCGTTAAAGAAGATTTTTGTTAGGGAAGATCTTGGTTATGCAAGATCTTGGTTATGCAAGATCTTGGTTAGGCTAGATCTTGGTTAGGGAAAATCTTCGCTAGGGAAGATCTTGGTCCGTAAAGATCTTGGTTATGCAAGATCTTGGTTATGCAAGATCTTGGTTAGGGAAGAGCTTGGTTATGCAAGAACTTGGTTATTTAAGATCTTGGTTATGCGAAATCTTGGTTATGCAAAATCTTGGTTAGGCAAGATCTTGGTTAGGGAAGATCTTCGTTAGGGAATGTCATGGTTATGCAAGATTTTTGCTATGCAAGATCTTGGTTATGCAAGATCTTGGTTATGCAAGATCTTGGTTAGGCAAGATCTTGGTTATGCAAGATTGTGGTTAGGGAAGATGTTGGTTAAGGAAGATGTTGGTTAGGGAAGATCTTGGTTATGCAAGATCTTGGTTATGCAAGATCTTCGTTATGCAAGATCTTGGTTATGCAAGATCTTGGTTATGCAAGATGTTGGTTAGGGAAGATGTTTGTTAGGGAAGATCTTGGTTATGCAAGATCTTGGTTATGCAAGATCTTGGTGATGCAAGATCTTGGTTATGCGAGATCTCGGTTCGGGAATCTCTTGGTTATGCAAGATCTTGCTTAGGAAAGATCTTGGTTATGCAAAATCTTTGTTAGGGAAGATCTTGGTTCGGGAATATCTTGGTTAGGAAAGATCTCGCTTATGCAAGATCTTGGTAAGGGAAGATCTTGGTTAGGCAAGATCTTGGTTAAGCAAGATCTTGGTTATGCAAGATCTTGGTTATGCAAGATCTTGGTTATTGAAGATCTTGGTTTTGCAAGATCTTGGTTATGCAAGATCTTGGTTATGGAAGATCTTGCTTAGGGAAGATCTTGGATATGAAAAATCGTGGTTAGGCAAGATCTTCGTTAGGGAAGATCTTGATTAGGGAAAATCTTGGTTATGCAAGATCTTCGTTATGCAAGATCTTGGTTATGCGAGATCTTGGTTAAGTAAGATCTTGGTTAGTGATGATCTTGGTTGTGCGAGATCTTGGTTATGCAAGATCTTGGTTATGGAAGATCTTGGTTATGCAAGATCTTGGTTAGGCAAGATCTTCGTTACGCAAGATCTTGGTTATGCAAGATCTTGGTTAGGCAAGATCTTGGTTATGCAAGATCTTGGTTAGGGAAGATCTTGGTTATGCAAAATCTTGGTTATGCAAGATCTTAGTTATGCAAGATCTTTGTTAGGGAAGATCTTGGTTATGCAAGATCTTGGTTATGCAAGATCTTGGTTATCAAAGATCTTGGTTATGCGAGATCTTGGTTATGTAAGATCTTGGTTAGGGAAGATCTTGGTTATGCAAGATCTTGGTTAGGCAAGATCTTGGTTATGCAAGATCTTGGTTATGCAAGATCTTGGTTATCAAGATCTTAGTTAGGCAAGATCTTGGTTATGCAAGATCTTGGTTCGGGAAGATCTTGGTTAGGGAAGATCTTGGTTAGGGAAGATCTTGGTTATGCAAGATCTTGGTTATGCAAAATCTTGGTGATGCAAGATCTATGTTATGCAAGATCTTGGTTATGCAAGATCTTGGTTAGGCATGATCTTGGTTATGCAAGATCTCGGTTATGCAAGATCTTTGTTAGGGAAGATCTTGGTTATGCAAGCTCTTGCTTAGCGAAGATCTTGGTTATGCAAAATCGTAGTTAGGCAAGATCTTCGTTAGGGAAGATCTTGATTAGGGAAGATCTTGGTTATGCAAGATCTTGGTTAGGCATGATCTTGGTTATGCAAGATCTCGGTTATGCAAGTTATTTGTTAGGGAAGATCTTGGTTATGCAAGCTCTTGCTTAGCGAAGATCTTGGTTATGCAAAATCGTAGTTAGGCAAGATCTTCGTTAGGGAAGATCTTGATTAGGGAAGATCTTGGTTATGCAAGATCTTTGTTATGCAAGATCTTGGTTATCAAAGATCTTGGTTATGCGAGATCTGGGTTATGTAAGATCTTGGTTAGGGAAGATCTTGGTTATGCAAGATCTTGGTTATGCAAGATCTTGGTTAGGCAAGATCTTGGTTATGCAAGATCTTGGTTCGGGAAGATCTTGGTTATGTAAGATCTTGGTTAGGGAAGATCTTGGTTATGCAAGATCTTGGTTATGCAAGATCTTGTTTCGGGAAGATCTTGGTTAGGGAAGATCTTGGTTAGGGAAGATCTTGGTTATGCAAGATCTTGGTTATGCAAGATCTTGGTTATGCAAGATGTTGGTTAGGGAAGATGTTGGTTAGGGAAGATCTTGGTTATGCAAGATCTTGGTTATGCAAGATATTCGTTATGCAAGATCTTCGTTATGCGAAATCTTGGTTATGCAAGATCTTGGTTCGGGAAGATCTTCGTTAGGGAAGATCTTGGTTATGCAAGATCTTGGTTATGCAAGATCTTGGTTGTGCAAAATTTTGGTTAGGCAAGATCTTGGTTAGGGAAGACCTTGGTTAGGGAAGATCATCGTTATGCAAGAACTTTGCTATGCAAGATCTTGGTTATGCAAGATCTTGGTTATACAAGATCTTGGTTAGGCAAGATCTTGGTTATGCAAGATGTTGGTTAGGGAAGATGTTGGTTAGGGAAGATGTTGGTTAGGGAAGATCTTGGTTATGCAAGATCTTGGTTATGCAAGATCTTTGTTATCCAAGATCTTGGTGATGCAAGATCTTGGTTATGCAAGATCTTGGTTCGGGAATCTCTTGGTTATGCAAGATCTTGGTTATGCAAGATCTTGCTTAGGAAAGACCTTGGTTATGCAAAATCTTGGTTAGGCAAGATCTTCGTTAGGGAAGATCTTGGTTAGGAAAGATGTCGGTTATGCAAGATCTTGGTTAGGGAAGTTCTTGGTTATCAAAGAACTTTGTTTTGCAAGATCTTGGTTATGCAAGATCTTGGTTAGGGAAGATCTTGGTTATGCAAAATCTTGGTTAGGCAAGATCTTGGTTATGCAAGATCTTGGTTATGCAAGATCTCGGTTAGCCAAGATCTTGGTTATGCAAGATCTTGGTTAGGCAAGATCTTGGTGATGCAAGATCTTGGTTATGCAAGGTCTTGGTTATGCAAGATCTTCGTTATGGAAGATCTTGGTTAGGCAAGATCTTGGTTATGCAAGATCTTGGTTAGGCAAGATCTTGGTTAGGCAAGATCTTGGTTAGGCAAGATCTTGGTTATGCAAGATCTTGGTTCGGGAAGATCTTGGTTATCAAAGATCTTGGCTTTTCGAGATCTGGGTTATGTAAGATCTTGTTTAGGGAAGATCTTGGTTATGCAAGATCTTGGTTAGGCAAGATCTTGGTTAGGCAAGATCTTGGTTATGCAAGATCTTGGTTATGCAAGATCTCTGTCATGCAAGATCTTGGTTATGCAAGATCTTTGTTATGCAAGATCTTGGTTAGGCAAGATCTTGGTTAGGCAAGATTTTGGTTCGGGAAGATCTTGGTTAGGGAAGATCTTGGTTAGGGAAGATCTTGGTTATGCAAATTCTTGGTTATGCAAGTTCTTGGTTATGCAAGATCTTGGTTAGGCATGATCTTGGTTATGCAAGATCTTGGTTATGCAAGATCTTTGTTAGGGAAGATCTTAGGTATGCAAGATCTTGGTTAGGCAAGATCTTGGTTAGGTAAGATCCTGGCTAGGCAAGATCTTGGTTCGTAAAGATCTTGGTTATGCAAGATCTTTGTTAGGGTAGATCTTGGTTATGCAAGAACTTGGTTAGTTAAGATCTTGGTTATGCGAAATCTTGGTTATGCAAAATCTTGGTTAGGCAAGATCTTGGTTAGGGAAGATCTTCGTTAGGGAATCTCATGGTTATGCAAGAACTTTGCTATGCAAGATCTTGGTTATGCAAGATCTTGGTTAGGCAAGATCATGGTTATGCAAGATCTTGGTTAGGCAAAATCTTGGTTATGCAAGATGTTTGTTAGCGAAGATGTTGGTTAAGGAAGATGTTGGTTAGGGAAGATCTTGGTTATGCAAGATCTTGGTTATGCAAGATCTTCGTTATGCAAGATCTTGGTTATGCAAGATCTTGGTTATGCAAGATGTTGGTTAGGGAAAATGTTGGTTAGCGAAGATGTTGGTTAAGGAAGATCTTGGTTATGCAAGATCTTGGTTATGCAAGATCTTGGTTATGCAAGATCTTGGTTCGGGAAGATCTTGGTTAGGGAAGATCTTGGTTATGCAAGATCTTGGTTACGCAAGATCTTGCTTAGGCAAGATCTTGGTTATGCAAAATCTTGGTTAGGCAAGATCTTCGTTAGGGAAGATCTTGGTTAGGGACGATCATGGTTATGCAAGGACTTTGCTATGCAAGATTCTTGTTATGCAAGATCTTGGTTATGCAAAATCTTGGTTAGGCAAGATCTTGGTTAGGGAAGACCTTGGTTAGGGAAGATCATCGTTATGCAAGAACTTTGCTATGCAAGATCTTGGTTATGCAAGATCTTCGTTATGCAAGATCTTGGTTAGGCAAGATCTTGGTTATGCAAGATGTTGGTTGGGGAAGATGTTTGTTAGGGAAGATCTTGGTTATGCAAGATCTTGGTTATGCAAGATCTTGGTTATGCGAGATCTCGGTTCGGGAATCTCTTGGTTATGCAAGATCTTGCTTAGGAAAGATCTTGGTTATGCAAAATCTTTGTTAGGGAAGATCTTGGTTCGGGAATATTTTGGTTAGGAAAGATCTCGCTTATGCAAGATCGTGGTAAGGGAAGATCTTGGTTAGGCAAGATCTTGGTTAAGCAAGATCTTGGTTATGCAAGATCTTGGTTATGCAAGATCTTGGTTATTGAAGATCTTGGTTTTGCAAGATCTTGGTTAGGGAAGATCTTGGTTATGCAAGATCTTTGTTATGCAAAATCTTGGTGATGCAAGATCTTTGTTATGCAAGATCTTGGTTATGCAAGATCTTGGTTATGCAAGATCATGCTCATGGAAAATCTTGGTTATGCAAGATCTTGGTTATGCAAGATCTTGGTTATGCAAGATCTTGCTTAGGGAAGATCTCTGTTATGCAAGATCTTGGTTATGCAAGATCTTTGTTAGGGAAGATCTTGGTTATGGAAGATCTTGGTTAGTGATGATCTTGGTTAGGGAACATCTTGGCTAGGCAAGATCTTGGTTCGTAAAGATCTTGGTTATGCAAGATCTTGGTTAGGGTAGATCTTGGTTACGCAAGATCTTGGTTAGGCAAGATCTTGGTTATGCAAGATCTTGGTTATGCAAGATCTTGGTTATGCAAGATCTTGGTTAGGCAAGATCTTGGTTATGCAAGATGTTGGTTAGAGAACATTTTGGTTAGGGAAGATGTTGGTTAGGGAAGATCTTGGTTATGGAAGATCTTGGTTATGCAAAATCTTGGTTATGTAAGATGTTGGTTAGAGAAGATGTTGGTTAGGGAAGATGTTGGTTAGGGAAGATCTTGGTTATGCAAGATCTTGGTTATGCAAGATCTTGGTTATGCAAGTTCTTGGTTATGCAAGATCTTGGTTATGCAAGATCTTGGTTCGGGAAGATCTTGGTTAGGGAAGATCTTGGTTATGCAAGATCTTGCTTAGGCAAGATCTTGGTTATGCAAAATCTTGGTTAGGCAAGATCTTCGTTAGGGAAGATCTTGGTTAGGGAAGATCATGGTTTTGCAAGAACTTTGCTATGCAAGATCTTGGTTATGCAAGATCTTGGTTATGCAAGATCTTGGTTAGGCAAGATCTTGGTTATTCAAGATGTTGGTTAGCGAAGATGTTGGTTAGATAAGATGTTGGTTAGGAAAGATCTTGGTTATGCAAGATCTTGGTTAGTGATGATCTTGGTTATGCCAGATCTTGGTTATGCAAGATCTTGGTTATGCAAGATCATGCTCATGCAAAATCTTGGTTATGCAAGATCTTGGTTATGCAAGATCTTGGTTATGCAAGATCTTGCTTAGGGAAGATCTCTGTTATGCAAGATCTTGGTTATGCAAGATCTTTGTTAGGGAAGATCTTGGTTATGGAAGATCTTGGTTAGTGATGATCTTGGTTAGGGAACATCTTGGCTAGGCAAGATCTTGGTTCGTAAAGATCTTGGTTATGCAAGATCTTGGTTAGGGTAGATCTTGGTTACGCAAGATCTTGGTTAGGCAAGATCTTGGTTATGCAAGATCTTGGTTATGCAAGATCTTGGTTATGCAAGATCTTGGTTAGGCAAGATCTTGGTTATGCAAGATGTTGGTTAGAGAACATTTTGGTTAGGGAAGATGTTGGTTAGGGAAGATCTTGGTTATGGAAGATCTTGGTTATGCAAAATCTTGGTTATGTAAGATGTTGGTTAGGGAAGATGTTGGTTAGGGAAGATGTTGGTTAGGGAAGATCTTGGTTATGCAAGATCTTGGTTATGCAAGATCTTGGTTATGCAAGATCTTAGTTATGCAAGTTCTTGGTTATGCAAGATCTTGGTTAGGCAAGATCTTGGTTATGCAAGGTCTTGGTTAGTGAAGATCTTGGTTATGCAAAATCTTGGTTATGCAAGATCTTGGTTATGAAAGATCTTTGTTAGGGAAGATCTTGGTTATGCAAGATCTTGGTTATGCAAGATCTTGGTTATGCAAGATCTTGGTTATGGAAGATCTTGCTTAGGGAAGATCTTGGTTATGCCAAATCGTGGTTAGGCAAGATCTTCGTTAGGGAAGATATCTATTAGGGAAGATCTTGGTTATGCAAGATCTTTGTTATCAAAGATCTTGGTTATGCGAGATCTTGGTTATGAAAGATCTTGGTTAGGGAAGATCTTGGTTATGCAAGATCTTGGTTAGGCAAGATCTTGGTTATGCAAGATCTTGGTTATGCAAGATCTTGGTTAGGCAAGATCTTGGTTATGCAAGATCTTGGTTCGGGAAGATCTTGGTTAGGGAAGATCTTGGTTAGGGAAGATCTTGGTTATGCAAGATCTTGGTTATGCAAAATCTTGGTGATGCAAGATCTCTGTTATGCAAGATCTTGGTTATGCAAGATCTTGGTTAGGCATGATCTTGGTTATGCAAGATCTCGGTTATGCAAAATCTTTGTTAGGGAAGATCTTGGTTATGCAAGCTCTTGCTTAGCGAAGATCTTGGTTATGCAAAATCGTAGTTAGGCAAGATCTTCGTTAGGGAAGATCTTGATTATGCAAGATCTTGGTTATGCAAGATCTTTGTTATGCAAGATCTTGGTTATCAAAGATCTTGGTTATGCGAGATCTGGGTTATGTAAGATCATGGTTAGGGAAGATCTTGGTTATGCAAGATCTTGGTTATGCAAGATCTTGGTTAGGCAAGATCTTGGTTATGCAAGATCTTGGTTATGCAAGATCTTGGTTAGGAAAGATCTTGGTTAGGCAAGATCTTGGTTATGCAAGATCTCGGTTATGCAAGATCTTTGTTAGGGTAAATCTTGGTTAGGGAAGATCTTGGTTATGCAAAATCGTGGTTATGCAAGATCTTGGTTAGGGAAGATCTTGGTGATGCAAGATCTTGGTTAGGCAAGATCTTGGTTATGCAAGATCATGCTTATGCAAAATCTTGGTTATGCAAAATCTTGGTTAGTGATGATCTTGGTTATGCGAGATCTTGGTTATGCAAGATCTTGGTTAGGGAAAATCTTGATTATGCAAGATCTTGGTTAGGCAAGATCTTGGTTAGGCAAGATCTTGGTTAGGAAAGATCTTGGTTCGGGAAGATCTTGGTTATGCAAGAACTTTGCTATGCAAGATCTTGGTTATGCAAAATCTTGGTTATGCAAGATCTTGGTTAGGCAAGATCTTGGTTATTCAAGATGTTGGTTAGGGAAGATGTTGGTTAGATAAGATGTTGGTTAGGGAAGATCTTGGTTATGCAAGATCTTGGTTATGCAAGATTTTGGTTATTCAAGATCTTGGTTATGCAAGATATTGGTTATGCAAGATCTTGGTTATTCAAAATCTTTGTTAGGCAAGATCTTCGTTAAAGAAGATCTTGGTTAGGGAAGATCTTGGTTAGGGAAGATCTTGGTTATGCAAGATCTTAGTAATGCAAAATCTTGGTGATTCAAGATCTTGGTTATGCAAGATCTTGGTTAGGCAAGATCTTGGTTATGCAAGATCTTGGTTATGGAAGATCTTGGTTAGTCAAGATCTTGGTTATGCAAGATTTTGGTTAGTCAAGATCTTGGTTATGCAAGATCTTGGTTATGCAAGATCTTGGTTATGCAAGATCTTCGTTACGGAAGATTTTGGTTATGCAAAATCGTGGTTAGAGAAGATCTTTGTTAGGGAAGATCTTGATTAGGGAAGATCTTGGTTATGCAAGATCTTGGTTATGCAAGATCTTGGTTATCAAAGATCTTGGTTATGTTAGATCTTGGTTATGTAAGATCTTGGTTAGGGAAGATCTTGGTTATGCAAGATCTTGGTTAGGCAAGATCTTGGTTATTCAAGATCTTTGTTATGCAAGATCTTGGTTCGGGAAGATTTTGGTTAGGGAAGATCTTGGTTAGGGAAGATCTTGGTTATGTAAGATCTTGGTTATGCAAAATCTTGGTGATGCAAGATCTCTGTTATGCAATATCTTGGTTATGCAAGATCTTGGTTAGGCATGATCTTGGTTATGCAAGATCTCGGTTATGCAAGATCTTAGTTATGCAAGATCTTGCTGAGCGAAGATCTTGGTTAAGCAAAATCGTGGTTAGGCAAGATCTTCGTTAGGGATGATCTTGATTAGGGAAGATCTTGGTTATGAAAGATCTTGGTTATGCAAGATCTTGGTTATCAAAGATCTTGGTTATGCGAGATCTTGGTTAGGTAAGATCTTGGTTAGGGAAGATCTTGGTTAGGCAAGATCTTGGTTCGGGAAGATCTTGGTTAGGGAAGATCTTGGTTATGCAAGATCTTGGTTATGCAAGATCTTGGTTAGGCAAGATCTTAGTTAGGCAAGATCTTGGTTATGCAAGATCTCGGTTATGCAAGATCTTTGTTAGGGTAGATCTTGGTTATGCAAAATCGTGGTTATGCAAGATCTTGGTTAGGGAAGATCTTGGTAATGCAAGATCTTGGTTAGGCAAGATCTTGGTTATGCAAGATCAAGCTTATGCAAAATCTTGGTTATGCAAGATCTTGGTTAGTGATGATCTTGGTTATGCGAGATCTTGGTTATGCAAGATCTTGGTTAGGGAAGATCTTGATTATGCAAGATCTTGGTTAGGCAAGATCTTGGTTACGCAAGATCTTGGTTATGCAAGATCTTCGTCATGCAAGATCTTGGTTATGCAAGATCTTGGTTAGGCAAGATCTTGGTTAGGAAAGATCTTGGTTCGGGAAGATCTTGGTTAGGGAAGATCTTGGTTATGCAAGATCTTGGTTATGCAAGATCTTGGTTAGGCAAGATCTTGGTTATCAAGATCTTGGTTTGGCAAGATCTTGGTTATGCAAGATCTTGGTTCGGGAAGATCTTGGTTAGGGAAGATCTTGGTTAGGGAAGATCTTGGTTATGCAAGATCCTTGTTATGCAAAATCTTGGTGATGCAAGATCTCTGTTATGCAAGATCTTGGTTATGCAAGATCATGCTTATGCAAAATCTTGGTTATGCATGATCTTGGTTAGTGATGATCTTGGTTGTGCGAGATCTTGGTTATGCAAGATCTTGGTTAGGGAAGATCTTGGTTATGCAAGATCTTGGTTAGGCAAGATCTTGGTTACGCAAGATCTTGGTTATGCAAGATCTTGGTTAAGCAAGATCTTGGTTATGCAAGATCTTGGTTAGGGAAGATCTTGGTAATGCAAGATCTTGGTTATGCAAGATCTTGGTTAAGCAAAATCGTGGTTATGCAAGATCTTGGTTAGGGAAGATCTTGGTAATGCAAGATCTTGGTTAGGCAAGATCTTGGTTATGCAAGATCATGCTTATGCAAAATCTTGGTTATGCAAGATCTTGGTTAGTGATGATCTTGGTTATGCAAAATCTTGGTTATGCAAGATCTTGGTTATGCAAGATCTTTGTTAGGGAAGATCTTGGTTATGCAAGATCTTGGTTATGCAAGATCTTGGTTATCAAAGATCTTGGTTATGCGAGATCTTGGTTATGTAAGATCTTGGTTAGGGAAGATCTTGGTTATGCAAGATCTTGGTTAGGCAAGATCTTGGTTATGCAAGATCTTGGTTATGCGAGATCTTGGTTAGGCAAGATCTTGGTTATCAAGATCTTAGTTAGGCAAGATCTTGGTTATGCAAGATCTTGGTTCGGGAAGATCTTGGTTAGGGAAGATCTTGGTTAGGGAAGATCTTGGTTAGGCATGATCTTGGTTATGCAAGATCTCGGTTATGCAAGATCTTTGTTAGGGAAGATCTTGATTATGCAAGCTCTTGCTTAGCGAAGATCTTGGTTATGCAAAATCGTATTTAGGCAAGATCTTCGTTAGGGAAGATCTTGATTAGGGAAGATCTTGGTTATGCACGATCTTGGTTAGGAATGATCTTGGTTATGCAAGATCTCGGTTATGCAAGTTATTTGTTAAGGAAGATCTTGGTTATGCAAGCTCTTGCTTAGCGAAGATCTTGGTTATGCAAAATCGTAGTTAGGCAAGATCTTCGTTAGGGAAGATCTTGATTAGGGAAGATCTTGGTTATGCAAGATCTTTGTTATCCAAGATCTTGGTGATGCAAGATCTTGGTTATGCAAGATCTTGGTTCGGGAATCTCTTGGTTATGCAAGATCTTGCTTAGGAAAGATCTTGGTTATGCAAAATCTTGGTTAGGCAAGATCTTCGTTAGGGAAGATCTTGGTTAGGAAAGATGTCGGTTATGCAAGATCTTGGTTAGGGAAGTTCTTGGTTATCAAAGAACTTTGTTTTGCAAGATCTTGGTTATGCAAGATCTTGGTTAGGGAAGATCTTGGTTCGAGAAGATTTTGGTTAAGGAAGATCTTGGTTAGGGAAGATCTTGGTTATGTAAGATCTTGGTTATGCAAAATCTTGGTGATGCAAGATCTCTGTTATGCAATATCTTGGTTATGCAAGATCTTGGTTAGGCATGATCTTGGTTATGCAAGATCTCGGTTATGCAAGATCTTTGTTAGGGAAGATCTTAGTTATGCAAGATCTTGCTGAGCGAAGATCTTGGTTAAGCAAAATCGTGGTTAGGCAAGATCTTCGTTAGGGATGATCTAGATTAGGGAAGATCTTGGTTATGAAAGATCTTGGTTATGCAAGATCTTGGTTATCAAAGATCTTGGTTATGCGAGATCTTGGTTAGGTAAGATCTTGGTTAGGGAAGATCTTGGTTAGGCAAGATCTTGGTTCGGGAAGATCTTGGTCAGGGAAGATCTTGGTTATGCAAGATCTTGGTTATGCAAGATCTTGGTTAGGCAAGATCTTGCTTAGGCAAGATCTTGGTTATGCATGATCTCGGTTATGCAAGATCTTTGTTAGGGTCGATCTTGGTTATGCAAAATCGTGGTTATGCAAGATCTTGGTTAGGGAAGATCTTGGTAATGCAAGATCTTGGTTAGGCAAGATCTTGGTTATGCAAGATCATGCTTATGCAAAATCTTGGTTATGCAAGATCTTGGTTAGGCAAGATCTTGGTTATGCAAGATCTTGGTAAGGGAAGATCTTGGTTCGGGAAGATTTTGGTTAGGGAAGATCTTAATTAGGGAAGATCTTGGTTATGTAAGATCTTGGTTATGCAAAATCTTGGTGATGCAAGATCTCTGTTATGCAATATCTTGGTAATGCAAGATCTTGGTTAGGCAAGATCTTGGTTATGCAAGATCATGCTTATGCAAAATCTTGGTTATGCAAGATCTTGGTTAGTGATGATCTTGGTTATGCGAGATCTTGGTTATGCAAGATCTTGGTTAGGGAAGATTTTGATTATGCAAGATCTTGGTTAGGCAAGATCTTGGTTACGCAAGATCTTGGTTATGCAAGATCTTCGTCATGCAAGATCTTGGTTATGCAAGATCTTGGTTAGGCAAGATCTTGGTTAGGAAAGATCTTGGTTCGGGAAGATCTTGGTTAGGGAAGATCTTGGTTATGCAAGATCTTGGTTATGCAAGATCTTGGTTAGGCAAGATCTTGGTTATCAAGATCTTGGTTAGGCAAGATCTTGGTTATGCAAGATCTTGGTTCGGGAAGATCTTGGTTAGGGAAGATCTTGGTTAGGGAAGATCTTGGTTATGCAAGATCTTGGTTATGCAAAATCTTGGTGATGCAAGATCTCTGTTATGCAAGATCTTGGTTATGCAAGATCTTGGTTATGCAAGATCATGCTTATGCAAAATCTTGGTTATGCAGGATCTTGGTTAGTGATGATCTTGGTTGTGCGAGATCTTGGTTATGCAAGATCTTGGTTATGGAAGATCTTGGTTATGCAAGATCTTGGTTAGGCAAGATCTTGGTTATGCAAGATCTTGGTTAGGGAAGATCTTGGTTATGGAAAATCTTGGTTATGCAAGATCTTGGTTATGCAGGATCTTTGTTAGGGAAGATCTTGGTTATGCAAGATCTTGGTTATGCAAGATCTTGGTTATCAAAGATCTTGGTTATTCGAGATCTTGGTTATGTAAGATCTTGGTTAGGGAAGATC
The DNA here is from genome assembly GCA_947652115.1 of Blastomussa wellsi. NCBI lineage: Eukaryota > Metazoa > Cnidaria > Anthozoa > Scleractinia > Plerogyridae > Blastomussa > Blastomussa wellsi. The sequence continues at coordinate 22,159,858 of OX393569.1, forward strand.
TTGGTCATGCAAGATCTTGGTTAGGCAAGATCTTGGTTAGGCAAGATCTTGGTTATGCAAGATCTTGGTTCGGGAAGATCTTGGTTAGGGAAGATCTTGGTTAGGGAAGATCTTGGTTATGCAAGATCTTGGTTATGCAAAATCTTGGTGATGCAAGATCTCTGTTATGCAAGATCTTGGTTATGCAAGATCTTGGTTAGGCATGATCTTGGTTATGCAAGATCTCGGTTATGCAAGATCTTTGTTAGGGAAGATCTTGGTTATGCAAGCTCTTGCTTAGCGAAGATCTTGGTTATGCAAAATCGTAGTTAGGCAAGATCTTCGTTAGGGAAGATCTTGATTAGGGAAGATCTTGGTTATGCAAGATCTTGGTTAGGCATGATCTTGGTTATGCAAGATCTCGGTTATGCAAATTATTTGTTAGGGAAGATCTTGGTTATGCAAGCTCTTGCTTAGCGAAGATCTTGGTTATGCAAAATCGTAGTTAGGCAAGATCTTCGTTAGGGAAGATCTTGATTAGGGAAGATCTTGGTTATGCAAGATCTTTGTTATGCAAGATCTTGGTTATCAAAGATCTTGGTTATGCGAGATCTGGGTTATGTAAGATCTTGGTTAGGGAAGATCTTGGTTATGCAAGATCTTGGTTATGCAAGATCTTGGTTAGGCAAGATCTTGGTTATGCAAGATCTTGGTTCGGGAAGATCTTGGTTATGTAAGATCTTGGTTAGGGAAGATCTTGGTTATGCAAGATCTTGGTTATGCAAGATCTTGGTTATGCAAGATCTTGGTTCGGGAAGATCTTGGTTAGGGAAGATCTTGGTTAGGGAAGATCTTGGTTATGCAAGATCTTGGTTATGCAAGATCTTGGTTATGCAAGATGTTGGTTAGGGAAGATGTTGGTTAGGGAAGATCTTGGTTATGCAAGATCTTGGTTATGCAAGATATTCGTAATGCAAGATCTTCGTTATGCGAGATCTTGGTTATGCAAGATCTTGGTTCGGGAAGATCTTCGTTAGGGAAGATCTTGGTTATGCAAGATCTTGGTTATGCAAGATCTTGGTTGTGCAGAATTTTGGTTAGGCAAGATCTTGGTTAGGGAAGACCTTGGTTAGGGAAGATCATCGTTATGCAAGAACTTTGCTATGCAAGATCTTTGTTATGCAAGATCTTGGTTATACAAGATCTTGGTTAGGCAAGATCTTGGTTATGCAAGATGTTGGTTAGGGAAGATCTTGGTTAGGGAAGATGTTGGTTAGGGAAGATCTTGGTTATGCAAGATCTTGGTTATGCAAGATCTTTGTTATCCAAGATCTTGGTGATGCAAGATCTTGGTTATGCAAGATCTTGGTTCGGGAATCTCTTGGTTATGCAAGATCTTGGTTATGGAAGATCTTGCTTAGGAAAGACCTTGGTTATGCAAAATATTGGTTAGGCAAGATCTTCGTTAGGGAAGATCTTGGTTAGGAAAGATGTCGGTTATGCAAGATCTTGGTTAGGGAAGTTCTTGGTTATCAAAGAACTTTGTTTTGCAAGATCTTGGTTATGCAAGATCTTGGTTAGGGAAGATCTTGGTTATGCAAAATCTTGGTTAGGCAAGATCTTGGTTATGCAAGATCTTGGTTATGCAAGATCTTGGTTAGCCAAGATCTTGGTTATGCAAGATCTTGGTTAGGCAAGATCTTGGTGATGCAAGATCTTGGTTATGCAAGGTCTTGGTTATGCAAGATCTTGGTTATGGAAGATCTTGGTTAGGCAAGATCTTGGTTATGCAAGATCTTGGTTAGGCAAGATCTTGGTTAGGCAAGATCTTGGTTAGGCAAGATCTTGGCTATGCAAGATCTTGGTTATTCAAGATCTTGGTTATCAAAGATCTTGGCTATTCGAGATCTGGGTTATGTAAGATCTTGTTTAGGGAAGATCTTGGTTATGCAAGATCTTGGTTAGGCAAGATCTTCGTTAGGCAAGATCTTGGTTATGCAAGATCTTGGTTATGCAAGATCTCTGTCATGCAAGATCTTGGTTATGCAAGATCTTTGTTATGCAAGATCTTGGTTAGGCAAGATCTTGGTTAGGCAAGATTTTGGTTCGGGAAGATCTTGGTTAGGGAAGATCTTGGTTAGGGAAGATCTTGGTTATGCAAATTCTTGGTTATGCAAGATCTTGGTTATGCAAGATCTTGGTTAGGCATGATCTTGGTTATGCAAGATCTTGGTTATGCAAGATCTTTGTTAGGGAAGATCTTAGGTATGCAAGATCTTGGTTAGGCAAGATCTTGGTTAGGGAAGATCTTGGCTAGGCAAGATCTTGGTTCGTAAAGATCTTGGTTATGCAAGATCTCTGTTAGGGTAGATCTTGGTTATGCAAGAACTTGGTTAGTTAAGATCTTGGTTATGCGAAATCTTGGTTATGCAAAATCTTGGTAAGGCAAGATCTTGGTTAGGGAAGATCTTCGTTAGGGAATCTCATGGTTATGCAAGAACTTTGCTATGCAAGATCTTGGTTATGCAAGATCTTGGTTAGGCAAGATCATGGTTATGCAAGATCTTGGTTAGGGAAAATCTTGGTTATGCAAGATGTTTGTTAGCGAAGATGTTGGTTAAGGAAGATGTTGGTTAGGGAAGATCTTGGTTATGCAAGATCTTGGTTATGCAAGAATAGATCTTGGTTATGCAAGATCTTGGTTATGCAAGATCTTCGTTATGCAAGATCTTGGTTATGCAAGATCTTGGTTATGCAAGATCTTGGTTCGGGAAGATCTTGGTTAGGGAAGATCTTGGTTATGCAAGATCTTGGTTATGCAAGATCTTGCTTAGGCAAGATCTTGGTTATTCAAAATCTTGGTTAGGCAAGATCTTCGTTAGGGAAGATCTTGGTTAGGGAAGATCATGGTTATGCAAAAACTTTGCTATGCAAGATCTTGGGTATGCAAGATCTTGGTTATGCAAGATCTTGATTAGGCAAGATCTTGGTTATTCAAGATGTTGGTTAGGGAAGATGTTGGTTAGATAAGATGTTGGTTAGGGAAGATCTTCGTTATGCAAGATCTTGGTTATGCAAGATCTTGGTTATGCAAGATATTGGTTATGCAAGATCTTGGTTATTCAAAATCTTTGTTAGGCAAGATCTTCGTTAAAGAAGACTTTTGTTAGGGAAGATCTTGGTTATGCAAGATCTTGGTTATGCAAGATCTTGGTTAGGCTAGATCTTGGTTAGGGAAAATCTTGGCTAGGGAAGATCTTGGTCCGTAAAGATCTTGGTTATGCAAGATCTTGGTTATGCAAGATCTTGGTTAGGGAAGAGCTTGGTTATGCAAGAACTTGGTTATTTAAGATCTTGGTTATGCGAAATCTTGGTTATGCAAAATCTTGGTTAGGCAAGATCTTGGTTAGGGAAGATCTTCGTTAGGGAATGTCATGGTTATGCAAGATTTTTGCTATGCAAGATCTTGGTTATGCAAGATCTTGGTTATGCAAGATCTTGGTTAGGCAAGATCTTGGTTATGCAAGATTGTGGTTAGGGAAGATGTTGGTTAAGGAAGATGTTGGTTAGGGAAGATCTTGGTTATGCAAGATCTTGGTTATGCAAGATCTTCGTTATGCAAGATCTTGGTTATGCAAGATCTTGGTTATGCAAGATGTTGGTTAGGGAAGATGTTTGTTAGGGAAGATCTTGGTTATGCAAGATCTTGGTTATGCAAGATCTTGGTGATGCAAGATCTTGGTTATGCGAGATCTCGGTTCGGGAATCTCTTGGTTATGCAAGATCTTGCTTAAGAAAGATCTTGGTTATGCAAAATCTTTGTTAGGGAAGATCTTGGTTCGGGAATATCTTGGTTAGGAAAGATCTCGCTTATGCAAGATCTTGGTAAGGGAAGATCTTGGTTAGGCAAGATCTTGGTTAAGCAAGATCTTGGTTATGCAAGATCTTGGTTATGCAAGATCTTGGTTATTGAAGATCTTGGTTTTGCAAGATCTTGGTTATGCAAGATCTTGGTTATGGAAGATCTTGCTTAGGGAAGATCTTGGATATGAAAAATCGTGGTTAGGCAAGATCTTCGTTAGGGAAGATCTTGATTAGGGAAAATCTTGGTTATGCAAGATCTTCGTTATGCAAGATCTTGGTTATGCGAGATCTTGGTTAAGTAAGATCTTGGTTAGTGATGATCTTGGTTGTGCGAGATCTTGGTTATGCAAGATCTTGGTTATGGAAGATCTTGGTTATGCAAGATCTTGGTTAGGCAAGATCTTCGTTACGCAAGATCTTGGTTATGCAAGATCTTGGTTAGGCAAGATCTTGGTTATGCAAGATCTTGGTTAGGGAAGATCTTGGTTATGCAAAATCTTGGTTAGGCAAGATCTTAGTTATGCAAGATCTTTGTTAGGGAAGATCTTGGTTATGCAAGATCTTGGTTATGCAAGATCTTGGTTATCAAAGATCTTGGTTATGCGAGATCTTGGTTATGTAAGATCTTGGTTAGGGAAGATCTTGGTTATGCAAGATCTTGGTTAGGCAAGATCTTGGTTATGCAAGATCTTGGTTATGCAAGATCTTGGTTATCAAGATCTTAGTTAGGCAAGATCTTGGTTATGCAAGATCTTGGTTCGGGAAGATCTTGGTTAGGGAAGATCTTGGTTAGGGAAGATCTTGGTTATGCAAGATCTTGGTTATGCAAAATCTTGGTGATGCAAGATCTATGTTATGCAAGATCTTGGTTATGCAAGATCTTGGTTAGGCATGATCTTGGTTATGCAAGATCTCGGTTATGCAAGATCTTTGTTAGGGAAGATCTTGGTTATGCAAGCTCTTGCTTAGCGAAGATCTTGGTTATGCAAAATCGTAGTTAGGCAAGATCTTCGTTAGGGAAGATCTTGATTAGGGAAGATCTTGGTTATGCAAGATCTTGGTTAGGCATGATCTTGGTTATGCAAGATCTCGGTTATGCAAGTTATTTGTTAGGGAAGATCTTGGTTATGCAAGCTCTTGCTTAGCGAAGATCTTGGTTATGCAAAATCGTAGTTAGGCAAGATCTTCGTTAGGGAAGATCTTGATTAGGGAAGATCTTGGTTATGCAAGATCTTTGTTATGCAAGATCTTGGTTATCAAAGATCTTGGTTATGCGAGATCTGGGTTATGTAAGATCTTGGTTAGGGAAGATCTTGGTTATGCAAGATCTTGGTTATGCAAGATCTTGGTTAGGCAAGATCTTGGTTATGCAAGATCTTGGTTCGGGAAGATCTTGGTTATGTAAGATCTTGGTTAGGGAAGATCTTGGTTATGCAAGATCTTGGTTATGCAAGATCTTGTTTCGGGAAGATCTTGGTTAGGGAAGATCTTGGTTAGGGAAGATCTTGGTTATGCAAGATCTTGGTTATGCAAGATCTTGGTTATGCAAGATGTTGGTTAGGGAAGATGTTGGTTAGGGAAGATCTTGGTTATGCAAGATCTTGGTTATGCAAGATATTCGTTATGCAAGATCTTCGTTATGCGAAATCTTGGTTATGCAAGATCTTGGTTCGGGAAGATCTTCGTTAGGGAAGATCTTGGTTATGCAAGATCTTGGTTATGCAAGATCTTGGTTGTGCAAAATTTTGGTTAGGCAAGATCTTGGTTAGGGAAGACCTTGGTTAGGGAAGATCATCGTTATGCAAGAACTTTGCTATGCAAGATCTTGGTTATGCAAGATCTTGGTTATACAAGATCTTGGTTAGGCAAGATCTTGGTTATGCAAGATGTTGGTTAGGGAAGATGTTGGTTAGGGAAGATGTTGGTTAGGGAAGATCTTGGTTATGCAAGATCTTGGTTATGCAAGATCTTTGTTATCCAAGATCTTGGTGATGCAAGATCTTGGTTATGCAAGATCTTGGTTCGGGAATCTCTTGGTTATGCAAGATCTTGGTTATGCAAGATTTTGCTTAGGAAAGACCTTGGTTATGCAAAATCTTGGTTAGGCAAGATTTTCGTTAGGGAAGATCTTGGTTAGGAAAGATGTCGGTTATGCAAGATCTTGGTTAGGGAAGTTCTTGGTTATCAAAGAACTTTGTTTTGCAAGATCTTGGTTATGCAAGATCTTGGTTAGGGAAGATCTTGGTTATGCAAAATCTTGGTTAGGCAAGATCTTGGTTATGCAAGATCTTGGTTATGCAAGATCTCGGTTAGCCAAGATCTTGGTTATGCAAGATCTTGGTTAGGCAAGATCTTGGTGATGCAAGATCTTGGTTATGCAAGATCTTGGTTATGCAAGATCTTGGTTATGGAAGATCTTGGTTAGGCAAGATCTTGGTTATGCAAGATCTTGGTTAGGCAAGATCTTGGTTAGGCAAGATCTTGGTTAGGCAAGATCTTGGTTATGCAAGATCTTGGTTATTCAAGATCTTGGTTATCAAAGATCTTCGCTTTTCGAGATCTGGGTTATGTAAGATCTTGTTTAGGGAAGATCTTGGTTATGCAAGATCTTGGTTAGGCAAGATCTTGGTTAGGCAAGATCTTGGTTATGCAAGATCTTGGTTATGCAAGATCTCTGTCATGCAAGATCTTGGTTATGCAAGATCTTTGTTATGCAAGATCTTGGTTAGGCAAGATCTTGGTTAGGCAAGATTTTGGTTCGGGAAGATCTTGGTTAGGGAAGATCTTGGTTAGGGAAGATCTTGGTTATGCAAATTCTTGGTTATGCAAGTTCTTGGTTATGCAAGATCTTGGTTAGGCATGATCTTGGTTATGCAAGATCTTGGTTATGCAAGATCTTTGTTAGGGAAGATCTTAGGTATGCAAGATCTTGGTTAGGCAAGATCTTGGTTAGGTAAGATCCTGGCTAGGCAAGATCTTGGTTCGTAAAGATCTTGGTTATGCAAGATCTTTGTTAGGGTAGATCTTGGTTATGCAAGAACTTGGTTAGTTAAGATCTTGGTTATGCGAAATCTTGGTTATGCAAAATCTTGGTTAGGCAAGATCTTGGTTAGGGAAGATCTTCGTTAGGGAATCTCATGGTTATGCAAGAACTTTGCTATGCAAGATCTTGGTTATGCAAGATCTTGGTTAGGCAAGATCATGGTTATGCAAGATCTTGGTTAGGCAAAATCTTGGTTATGCAAGATGTTTGTTAGCGAAGATGTTGGTTAAGGAAGATGTTGGTTAGGGAAGATCTTGGTTATGCAAGATCTTGGTTATGCAAGATCTTCGTTATGCAAGATCTTGGTTATGCAAGATCTTGGTTATGCAAGATGTTGGTTAGGGAAAATGTTGGTTAGCGAAGATGTTGGTTAAGGAAGATCTTGGTTATGCAAGATCTTGGTTATGCAAGATCTTGGTTATGCAAGATCTTGGTTCGGGAAGATCTTGGTTAGGGAAGATCTTGGTTATGCAAGATCTTGGTTACGCAAGATCTTGCTTAGGCAAGATCTTGGTTATGCAAAATCTTGGTTAGGCAAGATCTTCGTTAGGGAAGATCTTGGTTAGGGACGATCATGGTTATGCAAGGACTTTGCTATGCAAGATTCTTGTTATGCAAGATCTTGGTTATGCAAAATCTTGGTTAGGCAAGATCTTGGTTAGGGAAGACCTTGGTTAGGGAAGATCATCGTTATGCAAGAACTTTGCTATGCAAGATCTTGGTTATGCAAGATCTTCGTTATGCAAGATCTTGGTTAGGCAAGATCTTGGTTATGCAAGATGTTGGTTGGGGAAGATGTTTGTTAGGGAAGATCTTGGTTATGCAAGATCTTGGTTATGCAAGATCTTGGTTATGCGAGATCTCGGTTCGGGAATCTCTTGGTTATGCAAGATCTTGCTTAGGAAAGATCTTGGTTATGCAAAATCTTTGTTAGGGAAGATCTTGGTTCGGGAATATTTTGGTTAGGAAAGATCTCGCTTATGCAAGATCGTGGTAAGGGAAGATCTTGGTTAGGCAAGATCTTGGTTAAGCAAGATCTTGGTTATGCAAGATCTTGGTTATGCAAGATCTTGGTTATTGAAGATCTTGGTTTTGCAAGATCTTGGTTAGGGAAGATCTTGGTTATGCAAGATCTTTGTTATGCAAAATCTTGGTGATGCAAGATCTTTGTTATGCAAGATCTTGGTTATGCAAGATCTTGGTTATGCAAGATCATGCTCATGCAAAATCTTGGTTATGCAAGATCTTGGTTATGCAAGATCTTGGTTATGCAAGATCTTGCTTAGGGAAGATCTCTGTTATGCAAAATCTTGGTTATGCAAGATCTTTGTTAGGGAAGATCTTGGTTATGGAAGATCTTGGTTAGTGATGATCTTGGTTAGGGAACATCTTGGCTAGGCAAGATCTTGGTTCGTAAAGATCTTGGTTATGCAAGATCTTGGTTAGGGTAGATCTTGGTTACGCAAGATCTTGGTTAGGCAAGATCTTGGTTATGCAAGATCTTGGTTATGCAAGATCTTGGTTATGCAAGATCTTGGTTAGGCAAGATCTTGGTTATGCAAGATGTTGGTTAGAGAACATTTTGGTTAGGGAAGATGTTGGTTAGGGAAGATCTTGGTTATGGAAGATCTTGGTTATGCAAAATCTTGGTTATGTAAGATGTTGGTTAGGGAAGATGTTGGTTAGGGAAGATGTTGGTTAGGGAAGATCTTGGTTATGCAAGATCTTGGTTATGCAAGATCTTGGTTATGCAAGTTCTTGGTTATGCAAGATCTTGGTTATGCAAGATCTTGGTTCGGGAAGATCTTGGTTAGGGAAGATCTTGGTTATGCAAGATCTTGCTTAGGCAAGATCTTGGTTATGCAAAATCTTGGTTAGGCAAGATCTTCGTTAGGGAAGATCTTGGTTAGGGAAGATCATGGTTTTGCAAGAACTTTGCTATGCAAGATCTTGGTTATGCAAGATCTTGGTTATGCAAGATCTTGGTTAGGCAAGATCTTGGTTATTCAAGATGTTGGTTAGCGAAGATGTTGGTTAGATAAGATGTTGGTTAGGAAAGATCTTGGTTATGCAAGATCTTGGTTAGTGATGATCTTGGTTATGCCAGATCTTGGTTATGCAAGATCTTGGTTATGCAAGATCATGCTCATGCAAAATCTTGGTTATGCAAGATCTTGGTTATGCAAGATCTTGGTTATGCAAGATCTTGCTTAGGGAAGATCTCTGTTATGGAAGATCTTGGTTATGCAAGATCTTTGTTAGGGAAGATCTTGGTTATGGAAGATCTTGGTTAGTGATGATCTTGGTTAGGGAACATCTTGGCTAGGCAAGATCTTGGTTCGTAAAGATCTTGGTTATGCAAGATCTTGGTTAGGGTAGATCTTGGTTACGCAAGATCTTGGTTAGGCAAGATCTTGGTTATGCAAGATCTTGGTTATGCAAGATCTTGGTTATGCAAGATCTTGGTTAGGCAAGATCTTGGTTATGCAAGATGTTGGTTAGAGAACATTTTGGTTAGGGAAGATGTTGGTTAGGGAAGATCTTGGTTATGGAAGATCTTGGTTATGCAAAATCTTGGTTATCTAAGATGTTGGTTAGGGAAGATGTTGGTTAGGGAAGATGTTGGTTAGGGAAGATCTTGGTTATGCAAGATCTTGGTTATGCAAGATCTTGGTTATGCAAGTTCTTGGTTATGCAAGATCTTGGTTATGCAAGATCTTGGTTCGGGAAGATCTTGGTTAGGGAAGATCTTGGTTATGCAAGATCTTGCTTAGGCAAGATCTTGGTTATGCAAAATCTTGGTTAGGCAAGATCTTCGTTAGGGAAGATCTTGGTTAGGGAAGATCATGGTTTTGCAAGAACTTTGCTATGCAAGATCTTGGTTATGCAAGATCTTGGTTATGCAAGATCTTGGTTAGGCAAGATCTTGGTTATTCAAGATGTTGGTTAGCGAAGATGTTGGTTAGATAAGATGTTGGTTAGGAAAGATCTTGGTTATGCAAGATCTTGGTTAGTGATGATCTTGGTTATGCCAGATCTTGGTTATGCAAGATCGTGGTTAGGGAAGATCTTGGTTATGCAAGATCTTGGTTAGGCAAGATCTCGGTTAGGCAAAATCTTGGTTATGCAAGATCTTGGTTAGGCAAGATCTTGGTTATGCAAGATCTTGGTTAGGGAAGATCTTGGTTATGCAAAATCTTGGTTATGCAAGATCTTGGTTATGCAAGATCTTTGTTAGGGAAGATCTTGGTTATGCAAGATCTTGGTTATGAAAGATCTTGGTTAGTCAAGATCTTCGTTACCCAAGATCTTGGTTATGCAAGATCTTGGTTAGGCAAGATCTTGGTTATGCAAGGTCTTGGTTAGGGAAGATCTTGGTTATGCAAAATCTTGGTTATGCAAGATCTTGGTTATGAAAGATCTTTGTTAGGGAAGATCTTGGTTATGCAAGATCTTGGTTATGCAAGATCTTGGTTATGCAAGATCTTGGTTATGGAAGATCTTGCTTAGGGAAGATCTTGGTTATGCAAAATCGTGGTTAGGCAAGATCTTCGTTAGGGAAGATCTCGATTAGGGAAGATCTTGGTTATGCAAGATCTTGGTTAGGCAAGATCTTTGTTATCAAGATCTTGGTTAGGCAAGATCTTGGTTATGCAAGATCTTGGTTCGGGAAGATCTTGGTTAGGGAAGATCTTGGTTAGGGAAGATCTTGGTTATGCAAGATCTTGGTTATGCAAAATCTTGGTGATGCAAGATCTCTGTTATGCAAGATCTTGGTTATGCAAGATCTTGGTTATGCAAGATCATGCTTATGCAAAATCTTGGTTATGCAAGATCTTGGTTAGTGATGATCTTGGTTATGCGAGATCTTGGTTATGCAAGATCTTGGTTAGGGAAGATCTTGGTTTAGCAAGATCTTGGTTAGGCAAGATCTTCGTTACCCAAGATCTTGGTTATGCAAGATCTTGGTTAGGCAAGATCTTGGTTATGCAAGGTCTTGGTTAGGGAAGATCTTGGTTATGCAAAATCTTGGTTATGCAAGATCTTGGTTATGAAAGATCTTTGTTAGGGAAGATCTTGGTTATGCAAGATCTTGGTTATGCAAGATCTTGGTTATGCAAGATCTTGGTTATGGAAGATCTTGCTTAGGGAAGATCTTGGTTATGCAAAATCGTGGTTAGGCAAGATCTTCGTTAGGGAAGATCTCGATTAGGGAAGATCTTGGTTATGCAAGATCTTGGTTATCAAAGATCTTGGTTATGCGAGATCTTGGTTATGCAAGATCTTTGTTAGGGTAGATCTTGGTTATGCAAGAACTTGGTTAGTTAAGATCTTGGTTATGCGAAATCTTGGTTATGCAAAATCTTGGTTAGGCAAGATCTTGGTTAGGGAAGATCTTCGTTAGGGAATCTCATGGTTATGCAAGAACTTTGCTATGCAAGATCTTGGTTATGCAAGATCTTGGTTAGGCAAGATCATGGTTATGCAAGATCTTGGTTAGGCAAAATCTTGGTTATGCAAGATGTTTGTTAGCGAAGATGTTGGTTAAAAAAGATGTTGGTTAGGGAAGATCTTGGTTATGCAAGATCTTGGTTATGCAAGATCTTCGTTATGCAAGATCTTGGTTATGCAAGATCTTGGTTATGCAAGATGTTGGTTAGGGAAAATGTTGGTTAGCGAAGATGTTGGTTAAGGAAGATCTTGGTTATGCAAGATCTTGGTTATGCAAGATCTTGGTTATGCAAGATCTTGGTTCGGGAAGATCTTGGTTAGGGAAGATCTTGGTTATGCAAGATCTTGGTTACGCAAGATCTTGCTTAGGCAAGATCTTGGTTATGCAAAATCTTGGTTAGGCAAGATCTTCGTTAGGGAACATCTTGGTTAGGGACGATCATGGTTATGCAAGGACTTTGCTATGCAAGATTCTTGTTATGCAAGATCTTGGTTATGCAAAATCTTGGTTAGGCAAGATCTTGGTTAGGGAAGACCTTGGTTAGGGAAGATCATCGTTATGCAAGAACTTTGCTATGCAAGATCTTGGTTATGCAAGATCTTCGTTATGCAAGATCTTGGTTAGGCAAGATCTTGGTTATGCAAGATGTTGGTTGGGGAAGATGTTTGTTAGGGAAGATCTTGGTTATGCAAGATCTTGGTTATGCAAGATCTTGGTTATGCGAGATCTCGGTTCGGGAATCTCTTGGTTATGCAAGATCTTGCTTAGGAAAGATCTTGGTTATGCAAAATCTTTGTTAGGGAAGATCTTGGTTCGGGAATATTTTGGTTAGGAAAGATCTCGCTTATGCAAGATCGTGGTAAGGGAAGATCTTGGTTAGGCAAGATCTTGGTTAAGCAAGATCTTGGTTATGCAAGATCTTGGTTATGCAAGATCTTGGTTATTGAAGATCTTGGTTTTGCAAGATCTTGGTTAGGGAAGATCTTGGTTATGCAAGATCTTTGTTATGCAAAATCTTGGTGATGCAAGATCTTTGTTATGCAAGATCTTGGTTATGCAAGATCTTGGTTATGCAAGATCATGCTCATGCAAAATCTTGGTTATGCAAGATCTTGGTTATGCAAGATCTTGGTTATGCAAGATCTTGCTTAGGGAAGATCTCTGTTATGCAAAATCTTGGTTATGCAAGATCTTTGTTAGGGAATATCTTGGTTATGGAAGATCTTGGTTAGTGATGATCTTGGTTAGGGAACATCTTGGCTAGGCAAGATCTTGGTTCGTAAAGATCTTGGTTATGCAAGATCTTGGTTAGGGTAGATCTTGGTTACGCAAGATCTTGGTTAGGCAAGATCTTGGTTATGCAAGATCTTGGTTATGCAAGATCTTGGTTATGCAAGATCTTGGTTAGGCAAGATCTTGGTTATGCAAGATGTTGGTTAGAGAACATTTTGGTTAGGGAAGATGTTGGTTAGGGAAGATCTTGGTTATGGAAGATCTTGGTTATGCAAAATCTTGGTTATGTAAGATGTTGGTTAGGGAAGATGTTGGTTAGGGAAGATGTTGGTTAGGGAAGATCTTGGTTATGCAAGATCTTGGTTATGCAAGATCTTGGTTATGCAAGTTCTTGGTTATGCAAGATCTTGGTTATGCAAGATCTTGGTTCGGGAAGATCTTGGTTAGGGAAGATCTTGGTTATGCAAGATCTTGCTTAGGCAAGATCTTGGTTATGCAAAATCTTGGTTAGGCAAGATCTTCGTTAGGGAAGATCTTGGTTAGGGAAGATCATGGTTTTGCAAGAACTTTGCTATGCAAGATCTTGGTTATGCAAGATCTTGGTTATGCAAGATCTTGGTTAGGCAAGATCTTGGTTATTCAAGATGTTGGTTAGCGAAGATGTTGGTTAGATAAGATGTTGGTTAGGAAAGATCTTGGTTATGCAAGATCTTGGTTAGTGATGATCTTGGTTATGCCAGATCTTGGTTATGCAAGATCTTGGTTATGCAAGATCATGCTCATGCAAAATCTTGGTTATGCAAGATCTTGGTTATGCAAGATCTTGCTTAGGGAAGATCTCTGTTATGCAAGACCTTGGTTATGCAAGATCTTTGTTAGGGAAGATCTTGGTTATGGAAGATCTTGGTTAGTGATGATCTTGGTTAGGGAACATCTTGGCTAGGCAAGATCTTGGTTCGTAAAGATCTTGGTTATGCAAGATCTTGGTTAGGGTAGATCTTGGTTACGCAAGATCTTGGTTAGGCAAGATCTTGGTTATGCAAGATCTTGGTTATGCAAGATCTTGGTTATGCAAGATCTTGGTTAGGCAAGATCTTGGTTATGCAAGATGTTGGTTAGAGAACATTTTGGTTAGGGAAGATGTTGGTTAGGGAAGATCTTGGTTATGGAAGATCTTGGTTATGCAAAATCTTGGTTATGTAAGATGTTGGTTAGGGAAGATGTTGGTTAGGGAAGATGTTGGTTAGGGAAGATCTTGGCTATGCAAGATCTTGGTTATGCAAGATCTTGGTTATGCAAGTTCTTGGTTATGCAAGATCTTGGTTATGCAAGATCTTGGTTCGGGAAGATCTTGGTTAGGGAAGATCTTGGTTATGCAAGATCTTGCTTAGGCAAGATCTTGGTTATGCAAAATCTTGGTTAGGCAAGATCTTCGTTAGGGAAGATCTTGGTTAGGGAAGATCATGGTTTTGCAAGAACTTTGCTATGCAAGATCTTGGTTATGCAAGATCTTGGTTATGCAAGATCTTGGTTAGGCAAGATCTTGGTTATTCAAGATGTTGGTTAGCGAAGATGTTGGTTAGATAAGATGTTGGTTAGGAAAGATCTTGGTTATGCAAGATCTTGGTTAGTGATGATCTTGGTTATGCCAGATCTTGGTTATGCAAGATCGTGGTTAGGGAAGATCTTGGTTATTCAAGATCTTGGTTAGGCAAGATCTCGGTTAGGCAAAATCTTGGTTATGCAAGATCTTGGTTAGGCAAGATCTTGGTTATGCAAGATCTTGGTTAGGGAAGATCTTGGTTATGCAAAATCTTGGTTATGCAAGATCTTGGTTATGCAAGATCTTTGTTAGGGAAGATCTTGGTTATGCAAGATCTTGGTTATGAAAGATCTTGGTTAGTCAAGATCTTCGTTACCCAAGATCTTGGTTATGCAAGATCTTGGTTAGGCAAGATCTTGGTTATGCAAGGTCTTGGTTAGGGAAGATCTTGGTTATGCAAAATCTTGGTTATGCAAGATCTTGGTTATGAAAGATCTTTGTTAGGGAAGATCTTGGTTATGCAAGATCTTGGTTATGCAAGATCTTGGTTATGCAAGATCTTGGTTATGGAAGATCTTGCTTAGGGAAGATCTTGGTTATGCAAAATCGTGGTTAGGCAAGATCTTCGTTAGGGAAGATCTCGATTAGGGAAGATCTTGGTTATGCAAGATCTTGGTTAGGCAAGATCTTTGTTATCAAGATCTTGGTTAGGCAAGATCTTGGTTATGCAAGATCTTGGTTCGGGAAGATCTTGGTTAGGGAAGATCTTGGTTAGGGAAGATCTTGGTTATGCAAGATCTTGGCTATGCAAAATCTTGGTGATGCAAGATCTCTGTTATGCAAGATCTTGGTTATGCAAGATCTTGGTTATGCAAGATCATGCTTATGCAAAATCTTGGTTATGCAAGATCTTGGTTAGTGATGATCTTGGTTATGCGAGATCTTGGTTATGCAAGATCTTGGTTAGGGAAGATCTTGGTTATGCAAGATCTTGGTTAGGCAAGATCTTCGTTACCCAAGATCTTGGTTATGCAAGATCTTGGTTAGGCAAGATCTTGGTTATGGAAGGTCTTGGTTAGGGAAGATCTTGGTTATGCAAAATCTTGGTTATGCAAGATCTTGGTTATGAAAGATCTTTGTTAGGGAAGATCTTGGTTATGCAAGATCTTGGTTATGCAAGATCTTGGTTATGCAAGATCTTGGTTATGGAAGATCTTGCTTAGGGAAGATCTTGGTTATGCAAAATCGTGGTTAGGCAAGATCTTCGTTAGGGAAGATCTCGATTAGGGAAGATCTTGGTTATGCAAGATCTTGGTTATCAAAGATCTTGGTTATGCGAGATCTTGGTTATGAAAGATCTTGGTTAGGGAGGATCTTGGTTATGCAAGATCTTGGTTAGGCAAGATCTTGGTTATGCAAGATCTTTGTTATGCAAGATCTTGGTTAGGCAAGATCTTGGTTATCAAGATCTTGGTTAGGCAAGATCTTGGTTATGCAAGATCTTGGTTCGGGAAGATCTTGGTTAGGGAAGATCTTGGTTAGGGAAGATCTTGGTTATGCAAGATCTTGGTTATGCAAAATCTTGGTGATGCAAGATCTCTGTTATGCAAGATCTTGGTTATGCAAGATCTTGGTTAGGCATGATCTTGGTTATGCAAGATCTCGGTTATGCAAGATCTTTGTTAGGGAAGATCTTGGCTATGCAAGCTCTTGCTTAGCGAAGATCTTGGTTATGCAAAATCGTAGTTAGGCAAGATCTTCGTTAGGGAAGATCTTGATTAGGGAAGATCTTGGTTATGCAAGATCTTGGTTAGGCATGATCTTGGTTATGCAAGATCTCGGTTATGCAAGTTATTTGTTAGGGAAGATCTTTGTTATGCAAGCTCTTGCTTAGCGAAGATCTTGGTTTTGCAAAATCGTAGTTAGGCAAGATCTTCGTTAGGGAAGATCTTGATTAGGGAAGATCTTGGTTATGCAGGATCTTTGTTATGCAAGATCTTGGTTATCAAAGATCTTGGTTATGCGAGATCTGGGTTATGTGAGATCATGGTTAGGGAAGATCTTGGTTATGCAACATCTTGGTTATGCAAGATCTTGGTTAGGCAAGATCTTGGTTATGCAAGATCTTGGTTCGGGAAGATCTTGGTTATGTAAGATCTTGGTTAGGGAAGATCTTGGTTATGCAAGATCTTGGTTATGCAAGATCTTGGTTATGCAAGATCTTGGGTCGGGAAGATCTTGGTTAGGGAAGATCTTGGTTAGGGAAGATCTTGGTTATGCAAGATATTCGTTATGCAAGATCTTCGTTATGCAAGATCTTGGTTATGCAAGATCTTGGTTCGGGAAGATCTTCGTTAGGGAAGATCTTGGTTATGCAAGATCTTGGTTATGCAAGATCTTGGTTGTGCAAAATTTTGGTTAGGCAAGATCTTGGTTATGCAAGATCTTGGTTAGACAAGATCTTGGTTAGGCAAGATCTTGGTTATGCAAGATCTTGGTTCGGGAATCTCTTGGTTATGCAAGATCTTGGTTATGCAAGATCTTGCTTAGGAAAGATCTTGGTTATGCAAAATCTTGGTTAGGCAAGATCTTCGTTACGGAAGATCTTGGTTAGGAAAGATGTCGGTTATGCAAGATCTTGGTTAGGGAAGTTCTTGGTTATCAAAGAACTTTGTTTTGCAAGATCTTGTTATGCAAGATCTTGGTTAGGGAAGATCTTGGTTATGCAAAATCTTGGTTAGGCAAGATCTTGGTTATGCAAGATCTTGGTTATGCAAGATCTTGGTTAGCCAAGATCTTGGTTATGCAAGATCTTGGTTAGGCAAGATCTTGGTGATGCAAGATCTTGGTTATGCAAGGTCTTTGTTATGCAAGATCTTGTTTATGGAAGATCTTGGTTAGGCAAGATCTTGGTTATGCAAGATCTTGGTTAGGCAAGATCTTGGTTATGCAAGATCTTGGTTAGGCAAGATCTTGGTTATGCAAGATCTTGGTTATTCAAGATCTTGGTTATCAAAGATCTTGGCTATTCGAGATCTGGGTTATGTAAGATCTTGTTTAGGGAAGATCTTGGTTATGCAAGATCTTGGTTAGGCAAGATCTTGGTTAGGCTAGATCTTGGTTATGCAAGATCTTGGTTATGCAAGAGCTTGGTTATACAAGATCTCTGTCATGCAAGATCTTGGTTATGCAAAATCTTTGTTATGCAAGATCTTGGTTAGGCAAGATTTTGGTTCGGGAAGATCTTGGTTAGGGAAGATCTTGGTTAGGGAAGATCTTGGTTATGCAAATTCTTGGTTATGCAAGATCTTGGTTATGCAAGATCTTGGTTAGGCATGATCTTGGTTATGCAAGATCTTGGTTATGCAAGATCTTTGTTAGGGAAGATCTTAGGTATGCAAGATCTTGGTTAGGCAAGATCTTGGTTAGGGAAGATCTTGGCTAGGCAAGATCTTGGTTCGTAAAGATCTTGGTTATGCAAGATCTTGGTTAGGGTAGATCTTGGTTATGCAAGAACTTGGTTAGTTAAGATCTTGGTTATGCGAAATCTTGGTTATGCAAAATCTTGGTTAGGCAAGATCTTGGTTAGGGAATCTCATGGTTATGCAAGAACTTTGCTATGCAAGATCTTGGTTATGCAAGATCTTGGTTAGGCAAGATCATGGTTATGCAAGATCTTGGTTAGGCAAGATCTTGGTTATGCAAGATGTTTGTTAGCGAAGATGTTGGTTAAGGAAGATGTTGGTTAGGGAAGATCTTGGTTATGCAAGATCTTGGTTATTTAAGATCTTGGTTATGGAAGATGTTGGTTAGGGAAGATGTTGGTTAAGGAAGATGTTGGTTAGGGAAGATCTTGGTTATGCAAGATCTTGGTTATGCAAGATCTTCGTTATGCAAGATCTTGGTTATGCAAGATCTTGGTTATGCAAGATGTTGGTTAGGGAAAATGTTGGTTAGGGAAGATGTTGGTTAGGGAAGATCTTGGTTATGCAAGATCTTGGTTATGCAAGATCTTCGTTATGCAAGATCTTGGTTATGCAAGATCTTGGTTCGGGAAGATCTTGGTTAGGGAAGATCTTGGTTATGCAAGATCTTGGTTACGCAAGCTCTTGGTTAGGCAAGATCTTGGTTATGCAAAATCTTGGTTAGGCATGATCTTCGTTACGGAAGATCTTGGTTAGGGATGATCATGGTTATGCAAGGACTTTGCTATGCAAGATTCTTGTTATGCAAGATCTTGGTTATGCAAAATCTTGGTTAGGCAAGATCTTGGTTAGGGAAGACCTTGGTTAGGGAAGATCATCGTTATGCAAGAACTTTGCTATGCAAGATCTTGGTTAGGCAAGATCTTGGTTATGCAAGATGTTGGTTAGGGAAGATGTTGGTTAGGGAAGATCTTGGTTTTGCAAGATCTTGGTGATGCAAGATCTTGGTTATGCGAGATCTCGGTTCGGGAATCTCTTGGTTATGCAAGATCTTGCTTAGGAAAGATCTTGGTTATGCAAAATCTTTGTTAGGGAAGATCTTGGTTCGGGAATATCTTGGTTAGGAAAGATCTCGCTTATGCAAGATCTTGGTTAGGGACGATCATGGTTATGGAAGGACTTTGCTATGCAAGATTCTTGTTATGCAAGATCTTGGTTATGCAAAATCTTGGTTAGGCAAGATCTTGGTTAGGGAAGACTTTGGTTAGGGAAGATCATCGTTATGCAAGAACTTTGTTATGCAAGATCTTGGTTAGGCAAGATCTTGGTTATGCAAGATGTTGGTTAGGGAAGATGTTGGTTAGGGAAGATCTTGGTTATGCAAGATCTTGGTTATGCAAGATCTTTGTGATGCAAGATCTTTGTTATGCGAGATCTCGGTTCGGGAATCTCTTTGTTATGCAAGATCTTGCTTAGGAAAGATCTTGGTTATGCAAAATCTTTGTTAGGGAAGATCTTGGTTCGGGAATATCTTGGTTAGGAAAGATCTCGCTTATGCAAGATCTTGGTTAGGGAAGATCTTGGTTAGGCAAGATCTTGGTTAAGCAAGATCTTGGTTATGCAAGATCTTGGTTATGCAAGATCTTGGTTATGGAAGATCTTGGTTTTGCAAGATCTTGGTTATGCAAGATCTTGGTTACGGAAGATCTTGCTTAGGGAAGATCTTGGATATGAAAAATCGTGGTTAGGCAAGATCTTCGTTAGGGAAGATCTTGATTAGGGAAAATCTTGGTTATGCAAGATCTTGGTTATGCAAGATCTTGGTTATGCAAGATCTTGGTTATGCGAGATCTTGGTTAAGTAAGATCTTGGTTAGGGAAGATCTTGGTTATGCAAGATCTTGGTTAGGCAAGATCTTGGTTATGCAAGATCTTGGTTAGGCAAGATCTTGGTTATCAAGATCTTGGTTAGGCAAGATCTTGGTTATGCAAGATCTTGGTTATGCAAGATCTTGGTTAGGGAAGATCTTGGTTATGCAAGATCTTTGTTATGCAAAATCTTGGTGATGCAAGATCTTTGATATGCAAGATCTTGGTTATGCAAGATCTTGGTTATGCAAGATCATGCTCATGCAAAATCTTGGTTATGCAAGATCTTGGTTAGTGATGATCTTGGTTATGCGAGATCTTTGTTATGCAAGATCTTGGTTAGGCAAGATCTTGGTTACGCAAGATCTTTGTTATGCAAGATCTTGGTTAGGCAAGATCTTGGTTATGCAAGATCTTGGTTAGGCAAGATCTTAGTTATGCAAGATCTTGGTTAGGCAAGATCTTGGTTAAGCAAGATCTTGGTTATGCAAGGTCTTGGTTATGCAAGATCTTGGTTATGCAAGATCTTGGTTATGGAAGATCTTGGTTTTGCAAGATCTTGGTTATGCAAGATCTTGGTTATGGAAGATCTTGCTTAGGGAAGATCTTGGATATGCAAAATCGTGGTTAGGCAAGATCTTCGTTAGGGAAGATCTTGATTAGGGAGAATCTTGGTTATGCAAGATCTTGGTTATGCAAGATCTTGGTTATGCGAGATCTTGGTTAAGTAAGATCTTGGTTAGGGAAGATCTTGGTTATGCAACATCTTGGTTAGGCAAGATCTTGGTTATGCAAGATCTTGGTTAGGCAAGATCTTGGTTATCAAGATCTTGGTTAGGCAAGATCTTGGTTATGCAAGATCTTGGTTCGGGAAGATCTTGGTTAGGGAAGATCTTGGTTAGGGAAGATCTTGGTTATGCAAGATCTTGGTTATGCAAGATCATGCTCATGCAAAATCTTGGTTATGCAAGATCTTGGTTAGTGATGATCTTTGTTATACGAGATCTTGGGTATGCAAGATCATGGTTAAGGAAGATCTTGGTTATGCAAGATCTTGGTTAGGCAAGACCTTGGTTACGCAAGATCTTGGTTATGCAAGATCTTGGTTAGGCAAGATCTTGGTTATGCAAGATCTTGGTCAGGGAAGATCTTGGTTATCCAAAATCTTGGTTATGCAAGATCTTGGTTATGCAAGATCTTGCTTAGGGAAGATCTCTGTTATGCAGAATCGTGGTTAGGCAAGATCTTCGTTAGGGAAGATCTCGATTAGGGAAGATTTTGGTTATGCAAGATCTTGGTTATGCAAGAACTTGGTTATCAAAGATCTTGGTTATGCGAGATCTTGGTTATGTAAGATCTTGGTTAAAGAAGATCTTGGTTATGCAAGATCTTGGTTAGGCAAGATCTTGGTTATCCATGATCTTGGTTATGCAACATCTTGGTTAGGCAAGACCTTGGTTATCAAGATCTTGGTTAGGCAAGATCTTGGTTATGCAAAATCTTGGTGATGCAAGATCTCTGTTATCCAAGATCTTGGTTATGCAAGATCTTGGTTAGGCATGATCTTGGTTATGCAAGATCTCGGTTATGCAAGATCTTTGTTAGGGAAGATCTTGGTTATGCAAGCTCTTGCTTAGCGAAGATCGTGGTTATGCAAAATCGTAGTTAGGCAAGATCTTCGTTAGGGAATATCTTGATTAGGGAAGATCTTGGTTATGCAAGATCTTGGTTATGGAAGATCTTGGTTATCAAAGATCTTGGTTATGCGAGATCTGGGTTATGTAAGATCTTGGTTAGGGAAGATCTTGGTTATGCAAGATCTTGGTTAGGCAAGATCTTGCTTAGGCAAGATCTTGGTTATGCAAGATCTTGGTTATGCAAGATCTTGGTTATCAAAGATCTTGGCTATGCGAGATCTGGGTTATGTAAGATCTTGTTTAGGGAAGATCTTGGTTAGGGAAGATCTTGGTTAGGCAAGATCTTGGTTATGCAAGATCTTGGTTATGCAAGATCTTGGTTATGCAAGATCTTGGTTATCAAAGATCTTGGCTATGCGAGATCTTGGTTATGCAAGATCTTGGTTATGGAAGATCTTGGTTTTGCAAGATCTTGGTTATGCAAGATCTTGGTTATGGAAGATCTTGCTTAGGGAAGATCTTGGATATGAAAAATCGTGGTTAGGCAAGATCTTCGTTAGGGAAGATCTTGATTAGGGAAAATCTTGGTTATGCAAGATCTTCGTTATGCAAGATCTTGGTTATGCGAGATCTTGGTTAAGTAAGATCTTGGTTAGGGAAGATCTTGGTTATGCAAGATCTTGGTTAGGCAAGATCTTGGTTATGCAAGATCTTGGTTAGGCAAGATCTTGGTTATCAAGATCTTGGTTAGGCAAGATCTTGGTTATGGAAGATCTTGGTTTTGCAAGATCTTGGTTATGCAAGATCTTGGTTATGCAAGATCTTGGTTATGGAAGATCTTGGTTTTGCAAGATCTTGGTTATGCAAGATCTTGGTTATGGAAGATCTTGCTTAGGGAAGATCTTGGATATGCAAAATCGTGGTTAGGCAAGATCTTCGTTAGGGAAGATCTTGATTAGGGAAAATCTTGGTTATGCAAGATCTTGGTTATGCAAGATCTTGGTTATGCGAGATCTTGGTTAAGTAAGATCTTGGTTAGGGAAGATCTTGGTTATGCAACATCTTGGTTAGGCAAGATCTTGGTTATGCAAGATCTTGGTTAGGCAAGATCTTGGTTATAAAGATCTTGGTTAGGCAAGATCTTGGTTATGCAAGATCTTGGTTCGGGAAGATCTTGGTTAGGGAAGATCTTGGTTAGGGAAGATCTTGGTTATGCAAGATCTTGGTTATGCAAGATCATGCTCATGCAAAATCTTGGTTATGCAAGATCTTGGTTAGTGATGATCTTGGTTATACGAGATCTTGGGTATGCAAGATCATGGTTAAGAAAGATCTTGGTTATGCAAGATCTTGGTTAGGCAAGACCTTGGTTACGCAAGATCTTGGTTATGCAAGATCTTGGTTAGGCAAGATCTTGGTTATGCAAGATCTTGGTCAGGGAAGATCTTGGTTATCCAAAATCTTGGTTATGCAAGATCTTGGTTATGCAAGATCTTGGTTATGCAAGATCTTGCTTAGGGAAGATCTCTGTTATGCAAAATCGTGGTTAGGCAAGATCTTCGTTAGGGAAGATCTCGATTAGGGAAGATCTTGGTTATGCAAGATCTTGGTTATGCAAGATCTTGGTTATCAAAGATCTTGGTTATGCGAGATCTTGGTTATGTAAGATCTTGGTTAGGGAAGATCTTGGTTATGCAAGATCTTGGTTAGGCAAGATCTTGGTTATCCATGATCTTGGTTATGCAAGATCTTGGTTAGGCAAGATCTTGGTTATCAAGATCTTGGTTAGGGAAGATCTTGGTTATGCAAAATCTTGGTGATGCAAGATCTCTGTTATCCAAGATCTTGGTTATGCAAGATCTTGGTTAGGCATGATCTTGGTTATGCAAGATCTCGGTTATGCAAGATCTTTGTTAGGGAAGATCTTGGTTATGCAAGCTCTTGCTTAGCGAAGATCGTGGTTATGCAAAATCGTAGTTAGGCAAGATCTTCGTTAGGGAATATCTTGATTAGGGAAGATCTTGGTTATGCAAGATCTTGGTTATGGAAGATCTTGGTTATTAAAGATCTTGGTTATGCGAGATCTGGGTTATGTAAGATCTTGGTTAGGGAAGATCTTGGTTATGCAAGATCTTGGTTAGGCAAGATCTTGCTTAGGCAAGATCTTGGTTATGCAAGATCTTGGTTATGCAAGATCTTGGTTATCAAAGATCTTGGCTATGCGAGATCTGGGTTATGTAAGATCTTGTTTAGGGAAGATCTTGGTTAGGGAAGATCTTGGTTAGGCAAGATCTTGGTTAGGCAAGATCTTGGTTATGCAAGATCTCTGTTATGCAAGATCTCTGTCATGCAAGATCTTGGTTATGCAAGATCTTTGTTATGCAAGATCTTGGTTAGGCAAGATCTTGGTTAGGCAAGCTTTCGGTTCGGGAAGATCTTGGTTAGGGAAGATCTTGGTTAGGGAAGATCTTGGTTATGAACGATCTCGGTTATGCAAGATCTTGGTTATGGAAGATCTTGCTTATGCAAGATCCTTGTTAGGCATGATCTTGGTTATGCAAGATCTTGGTTATGCAAGATCTTTGTTAGGGAAGATCTTGGTTATGCAAGATCTTGGTTAGGCAAGATCTTGGTTAGGGAACATCTTGGCTAGGCTTGATCTTGGCTCGTAAAGATCTTGGTTATGCAAGATCTTGGTTAGGGTAGATCTTGGTTATGCAAGATCTTGGTTATGCAAGATCTTGGTTAGGCAAGATCTTGGTTATGCAAGATCTTGGTTATGCAAGATCTTGGTTATGCAAGATCTTGGTTAGGCAAGATCTTGGTTATGCAAGATGTTGGTTAGAGAAGATGTTGGTTAGGGAAGATGTTGGTTAGGGAAGATCTTGGTTATGCAAGATCTTGGTTATGCAAGATCTTGGTTATGCAAGATGTTGGTTAGGAAAGATGTTGGTTAGGGAAGATGTTGGTTAGGGAAGATCTTGGTTATGCAAGATCTTGGTTATGCAAGATCTTGGTTATGCAAGATCTTGGTTATGGAAGATCTTGGTTATGCAAGATCTTGGTTCGGGAAGATCTTGGTTAGGGAAGATCTTGGTTATGCAAGATCTTGGTTATGCAAGATCTTGCTTAGGCAAGATCTTGGTTATTCAAGATGTTGGTTAGCGAAGATGTTGGTTAGATAAGATGTTGGTTAGGAAAGATCTTTGTTATGCAAGATCTTGGTTAGTGATGATCTTGGTTATGCCAGATCTTGGTTATGCAAGATCGTGGTTAGGGAAGATCTTGGTTATGCAAGATCTTGGTTAGGCAAGATCTTAGTTAGGCAAGATCTTGGTTATGGAAGATCTTGGTTATGCAAGATCTTGGTTATGCAAGATGTTGGTTAGAGAAGATGTTGGTTAGGGAAGATGTTGGTTAGGGAAGATCTTGGTTATGCAAGATCTTGGTTATGCAAGATCTTGGTTATGCAAGATGTTGGTTAGGAAAGATGTTGGTTAGGGAAGATGTTGGTTAGGGAAGATCTTGGTTATGCAAGATCTTGGTTATGCAAGATCTTGGTTATGCAAGATCTTGGTTATGGAAGATCTTGGTTATGCAAGATCTTGGTTCGGGAAGATCTTGGTTAGGGAAGATCTTGGTTATGCAAGATCTTGGTTATGCAAGATCTTGCTTAGGCAAGATCTTGGTTATTCAAGATGTTGGTTAGCGAAGATGTTGGTTAGATAAGATGTTGGTTAGGAAAGATCTTTGTTATGCAAGATCTTGGTTAGTGATGATCTTGGTTATGCCAGATCTTGGTTATGCAAGATCGTGGTTAGGGAAGATCTTGGTTATGCAAGATCTTGGTTATGCAAGATCTTGGTTATGGAAGATCTTGGTTATGCAAGATCTTGGTTCGGGAAGATCTTGGTTAGGGAAGATCTTGGTTATGCAAGATCTTGGTTATGCAAGATCTTGCTTAGGCAAGATCTTGGTTATTCAAGATGTTGGTTAGCGAAGATGTTGGTTAGAAAAGATGTTGGTTAGGAAAGATCTTTGTTATACAAGATCTTGGTTAGTGATGATCTTGGTTATGCCAGATCTTGGTTATGCAAGATCGTGGTTAGGGAAGATCTTGGTTATGCAAGATCTTGGTTATGGAAGATCTTGGTTATGCAAGATCTTGGTTCGGGAAGATCTTGGTTAGGGAAGATCTTGGTTATGCAAGATCTTGGTTATGCAAGATCTTGCTTAGGCAAGATCTTGGTTATTCAAGATGTTGGTTAGCGAAGATGTTGGTTAGATAAGATGTTGGTTAGGAAAGATCTTTGTTATGCAAAATCTTGGTTAGTGATGATCTTGGTTATGCCAGATCTTGGTTATGCAAGATCTTGGTTAGGCAAGATCTTGGTTATGCAAGATCTTGGTTAGGGAAGATCTTGGTTATGCAAAATCTTGGTTATGCAAGATCTTGGTTATGCAAGATGTTGGTTAGGGAAGATGTTGGTTAGGGAAGATGTTGGTTAGGGAAGATGTTGGTTAGGGAAGATGTTGGTTAGGGAAGATCTTGGTTATGCAAGATCTTGGTTATGCAAGATCTTTGTTATCCAAGATCTTGGTGATGCAAGATCTTGGTTATGCAAGATCTTGGTTCGGGAATCTCTTGGTTATGCAAGATCTTGGTTATGCAAGATCTTGCTTAGGGAAGATCTTGGTTATGCAAAATCTTGGTTAGGCAAGATCTTCGTTAGGGAAGATCTTGGTTAGGAAAGATGTCGGTTATGCAAGATCTTGGTTAGGGAAGTTCTTGGTTATCAAAGAACTTTGTTTTGCAAGATCTTGGTTATGCAAGATCTTGGTTAGGGAAGATCTTGGTTATGCAAAATCTTGGTTAGGCAAGATCTTGGTTATGCAAGATCTTGGTTATGCAAGATCCTTGTTAGCCAAGATCTTGGTTAGGCAAGATCTTGGTGATGCAAGATCTTGGTTATGCAAGGTCTTGGTTAGGCAAGATCTTGGTTATGCAAGATCTTGGTTAGGCAAGATCTTGGTTAGGCAAGATCTTGGTTAGGCAAGATCTTGGTTATGCAAGATCTTGGTTATCAAAGATCTTGGCTATTCGAGATCTGGGTTATGTAAGATCTTGTTTAGGGAAGATCTTGGTTATGCAAGATCTTGGTTAGGCAAGATCTTGGTTAGGCAAGATCTTGGTTATGCAAGATCTTGGTTATGCAAGATCTCTGTCATGCAAGATCTTGGTTATGCAAGATCTTTGTTATGCAAGATCTTGGTTAGGCAAGATCTTGGTTAGGCAAGATTTTGGTTCGGGAAGATCTTGGTTAGGGAAGATCTTGGTTAGGGAAGATCTTGGTTATGCAAATTCTTGGTTATGCAAGATCTTGGTTATGCAAGATCTTCGTTAGGCATGATCTTGGTTATGCAAGATCTTGGTTATGCAAGATCTTTGTTAGGGAAGATCTTAGGTATGCAAGATCTTGGTTAGGCAAGATCTTGGTTAGGGAAGATCTTGGCTAGGCAAGATCTTGGTTCGTAAAGATCTTGGTTATGCAAGATCTTGGTTAGGGTAGATCTTGGTTATGCAAGAACTTGGTTAGTTAAGATCTTGGTTATGCGAAATCTTGGTTATGCAAAATCTTGGTTAGGCAAGATCTTGGTTAGGGAAGATCTTCGTTAGGGAATCCCATGGTTATGCAAGAACTTTGCTATGCAAGATCTTGGTTATGCAAGATCTTGGTTAGGCAAGATCATGGTTATGCAAGATCTTGGTTAGGCAAAATCTTGGTTATGCAAGATGTTTGTTAGCGAAGATGTTGGTTAAGGAAGATGTTGGTTAGGGAAGATCTTGGTTATGCAAGATCTTGGTTATGCAAGAATAGATCTTGGTTATGCAAGATCTTGGTTATGCAAGATCTTCGTTATGCAAGATCTTGGTTATGCAAGATCTTGGTTATGCAAGATCTTGGTTCGGGAAGATCTTGGTTAGGGAAGATCTTGGTTATGCAAGATCTTGGTTATGCAAGATCTTGCTTAGGCAAGATCTTGGTTATGCAAAATCTTGGTTAGGCAAGATCTTCGTTAGGGAAGATCTTGGTTACGGAAGATCATGGTTATGCAAGAACTTTGCTATGCAAGATCTTGGTTATGCAAGATCTTGGTTATGCAAGATCTTGGTTAGGCAAGATCTTGGTTATTCAAGATGTTGGTTAGGGAAGATGTTGGTTAGATAAGATGTTGGTTAGGGAAGATCTTCGTTATGCAAGATCTTGGTTATGCAAGATATTGGTTATGCAAGATATTGGTCATGCAAGATCTTGGTTATTCAAAATCTTGGTTAGGCAAGATCTTCGTTAAAGAAGATTTTTGTTAGGGAAGATCTTGGTCATGCAAGATCTTGGTTATGCAAGATCTTGGTTAGGCTAGATCTTGGTTAGGGAAAATCTTGGTTAGGGAAGATCTTGGTTCGTAAAGATCTTGGTTATGCAAGATCTTGGTTATGCAAGATCTTGGTTAGGGAAGAGCTTGGTTATGCAAGAACTTGGTTAGTTAAGATCTTGGTTATGCGAAATCTTGGTTATGCAAAATCTTGGTTAGGCAAGATCTTGGTTAGGGAAGATCTTCGTTAGGGAATGTCATGGTTATGCAAGATTTTTGCTATGCAAGATCTTGGTTATGCAAGATCTTGGTTATGCAAGATCTTGGTTAGGCAAGATCTTGGTTATGCAAGATTGTGGTTACGGAAGATGTTGGTTAAGGAAGATGTTGGTTAGGGAAGATCTTGGTTATGCAAAATCTTGGTTATGCAAGATCTTCGTTATGCAAGATCTTGGTTATGCAAGATCTTGGTTATGCAAGATGTTGGTTAGGGAAAATGTTGGTTAGGGAAGATGTTGGTTAGGGAAGATCTTGGTTATGCAAGATCTTGGTTATGCAAGATCTTCGTTATGCAAGATCTTGGTTATGCAAGATCTTGGTTCGGGAAGATCTTGGTTAGGGAAGATCTTGGTTATGGAAGATCTTGGTTACGCAAGATCTTGCTTAGGCAAGATCTTGGTTATGCAAAATCTTGGTTAGGCAAGATCTTCGTTAGGGAAGATCTTGGTTAGGGACGATCATGGTTATGCAAGGACTTTGCTATGCAAGATTCTTGTTATGCAAGATCTTGGTTATGCAAAATCTTGGTTAGGCAAGATCTTGGTTAGGGAAGACCTTGGTTAGGGAAGATCATCGTTATGCAAGAACTTTGCTATGCAAGATCTTGGTTATGCAAGATCTTGGTTAGGCAAGATCTTGGTTATGCAAGATGTTGGTTAGGGAAGATGTTGGTTAGGGAAGATCTTGGTTATGCAAGATCTTTGTTATGCAAGATCTTGGTGATGCAAGATCTTGGTTATGCGAGATCTCGGTTCGGGAATCTCTTGGTTATGCAAGATCTTGCTTAGGAAAGATCTTGGTTATGCAAAATCTTTGTTAGGGAAGATCTTGGTTCGGGAATATTTTGGTTAGGAAAGATCTCGCTTATGCAAGATCTTGGTTAGGGAAGATCTTGGTTAGGCAAGATCTTGGTTAAGCAAGATCTTGGTTATGCAAGATCTTGGTTATGCAAGATCTTGGTTATTGAAGATCTTGGTTTTGCAAGATCTTGGTTATGCAAGATCTTGGTTATGGAAGATCTTGCTTAGGGAAGATCTTGGATATGAAAAATCGTGGTTAGGCAAGATCTTCGTTAAGGAAGATCTTGATTAGGGAAAATCTTGGTTATGCAAGATCTTCGTTATGCAAGATCTTGGTTATGCGAGATCTTGGTTAAGTAAGATCTTGGTTAGGGAAGATCTTGGTTATGCAAGATCTTGGTTAGGCAAGATCTTGGTTATGCAAGATCTTGGTTAGGCAAGATCTTGGTTATCAAGATCTTGGTTAGGCAAGATCTTGGTTATGCAAGATCTTGGTTATGCAAGATCTTGGTTCGGGAAGATCTTGGTTAGGGAAGATCTTGGTTATGCAAAATCTTTGTTATGCAAAATCTTGGTGATGCAAGATCTTGGTTAGGCCTTATCTTGGTTATGCAAGATCTTGGTTATGCAAGATCTTTGTTAGGGAAGATCTTAGGTATGCAAGATCTTGGTTAGGCAAGATCTTGGTTAGGGAAGATCTTGGCTAGGCAAGATCTTGGTTCGTAAAGATCTTGGTTATGCAAGATCTTGGTTAGGGTAGATCTTGGTTATGCAAGAACTTGGTTAGTTAAGATCTTGGTTATGCGAAATCTTGGTTATGCAAAATCTTGGTTAGGCAAGATCTTGGTTAAGGAAGATCTTCGTTAAAGAATCGCATGGTTATGGAAGAACTTTGCTATGCAAGATCTTGGTTATGCAAGATCTTGGTTAGGCAAGATCATGGTTATGCAAGATCTTGGTTAGGGAAAATCTTGGTTATGCAAGATGTTTGTTAGCGAAGATGTTGGTTAAGGAAGATGTTGGTTAGGGAAGATCTTGGTTATGCAAGATCTTGGTTATGCAAGAATAGATCTTGGTTATGCAAGATCTTGGTTATGCAAGATCTTCGTTATGCAAGATCTTGGTTATGCAAGATCTTGGTTATGCAAGATCTTGGTTCGGGAAGATCTTGGTTAGGGAAGATCTTGGTTATGCAAGATCTTGGTTATGCAAGATCTTGCTTAGGCAAGATCTTGGTTATGCAAAATCTTGGTTAGGCAAGATCTTCGTTAGGGAAGATCTTGGTTAGGGAAGATCATGGTTATGCAAGAACTTTGCTATGCAAGATCTTGGTTATGCAAGATCTTGGTTATGCAAGATCTTGGTTAGGCAAGATCTTGGTTATTCAAGATGTTGGTTAGGGAAGATGTTGGTTAGATAAGATGTTGGTTAGGGAAGATCTTCGTTATGCAAGATCTTGGTTATGCAAGATCTTGGTTATGCAAGATATTGGTTATGCAAGATCTTGGTTATTCAAAATCTTGGTTAGGCAAGATCTTCGTTAAAGAAGATTTTTGTTAGGGAAGATCTTGGTTATGCAAGATCTTGGTTATGCAAGATCTTGGTTAGGCTAGATCTTGGTTAGGGAAAATCTTGGCTAGGGAAGATCTTGGTTCGTAAAGATCTTGGTTATGCAAGATCTTGGTTATGCAAAATCTTGGTTAGGGAATAGCTTGGTTATGCAAGAACTTGGTTAGTTAAGATCTTGGTTATGCGAAATCTTGGTTATGCAAAATGTTGGTTAGGCAAGATCTTGGTTAGGGAAGATCTTCGTTAGGGAATGTCATGGTTATGCAAGATTTTTGCTATGCAAGATCTTGGTTATGCAAGATCTTGGTTATTCAAGATCTTGGTTAGGCAAGATCTTGGTTATGCAAGATTGTGGTTAGGGAAGATGTTGGTTAAGGAAGATGTTGGTTAGGGAAGATCTTGGTTATGCAAGATCTTGGTTATGCAAGATCTTCGTTATGCAAGATCTTGGTTATGCAAGATCTTGGTTATGCAAGATGTAGGTTAGGGAAAATGTTGGTTAGGGAAGATGTTGGTTAGGGAAGATGTTGGTTATGCAAGATCTTGGTTATGCAAGATCTTGGTTATGCAAGATCTTGGTTATGCAAGATCTTGGTTCGGGAAGATCTTGGTTAAGGAAGATCTTGGTTATGCAAGATCTTGGTTACGCAAGATCTTGGTTATGCAAGATCTTGGTTAGGCAAGATCTTGGTTATGCAAGATTGTGGTTAGGGAAGATGTTGGTTAAGGAAGATGTTGGTTAGGGAAGATCTTGGTTATGCAAAATCTTGGTTATGCAAGATCTTCGTTATGCAAGATCTTGGTTATGCAAGATCTTGGTTATGCAAGATGTTGGTTAGGGAAAATGTTGGTTAGGGAAGATGTTGGTTAGGGAAGATCTTGGTTATGCAAGATCTTGGTTATGCAAGATCTTCGTTATGCAAGATCTTGGTTATGCAAGATCTTGGTTCGGGAAGATCTTGGTTAGGGAAGATCTTGGTTACGCAAGATCTTGCTTAGGCAAGATCTTGGTTATGCAAAATCTTGGTTAGGCAAGATCTTCGTTAGGGAAGATCTTGGTTAGGGACGATCATGGTTATGCAAGGACTTTGCTATGCAAGATTCTTGTTATGCAAGATCTTGGTTATGCAAAATCTTGGTTAGGCAAGATCTTGGTTAGGGAAGACCTTGGTTAGGGAAGATCATCGTTATGCAAGAACTTTGCTATGCAAGATCTTGGTTATGCAAGATCTTCGTTATGCAAGATCTTGGTTAGGCAAGATCTTGGTTATGCAAGATGTTGGTTAGGGAAGATCTTGGTTAGGGAAGATCTTGGTTATGCAAGATCTTTGTTATGCAAGATCTTGGTGATGCAAGATCTTGGTTATGCGAGATCTCGGTTCGGGAATCTCTTGGTTATGCAAGATCTTGCTTAGGAAAGATCTTAGTTATGCAAAATCTTTGTTAGGGAAGATCTTGGTTCGGGAATATTTTGGTTAGGAAAGATCTCGCTTATGCAAGATCTTGGTTAGGGAAGATCTTGGTTAGGCAAGATCTTGGTTAAGCAAGATCTTGGTTATGCAAGATCTTGGTTATGCAAGATCTTGGTTATTGAAGATCTTGGTTTTGCAAGATCTTGGTTATGCAAGATCTTGGTTATGGAAGATCTTGCTTAGGGAAGATCTTGGATATGAAAAATCGTGGTTAGGCAAGATCTTCGTTAGGGAAGATCTTGATTAGGGAAAATCTTGGTTATGCAAGATCTTCGTTATGCAAGATCTTGGTTATGCGAGATCTTGGTTAAGTAAGATCTTGGTTAGGGAAGATCTTGGTTATGCAAGATCTTGGTTAGGCAAGATCTTGGTTATGCAAGATCTTGGTTAGGCAAGATCTTGGTTATCAAGATCTTGGTTAGGCAAGATCTTGGTTATGCAAGATCTTGGTTATGCAAGATCTTGGTTCGGGAAGATCTTGGTTAGGGAAGATCTTGGTTATGCAAAATCTTTGTTATGCAAAATCTTGGTGATGCAAGATCTTGGTTAGGCCTTATCTTGGTTATGCAAGATCTTGGTTATGCAAGATCTTTGTTAGGGAAGATCTTAGGTATGCAAGATCTTGGTTAGGCAAGATCTTGGTTAGGGAAGATCTTGGCTAGGCAAGATCTTGGTTCGTAAAGATCTTGGTTATGCAAGATCTTGGTTAGGGTAGATCTTGGTTATGCAAGAACTTGGTTAGTTAAGATCTTGGTTATGCGAAATCTTGGTTATGCAAAATCTTGGTTAGGCAAGATCTTGGTTAAGGAAGATCTTCGTTAAAGAATCGCATGGTTATGGAAGAACTTTGCTATGCAAGATCTTGGTTATGCAAGATCTTGGTTAGGCAAGATCATGGTTATGCAAGATCTTGGTTAGGGAAAATCTTGGTTATGCAAGATGTTTGTTAGCGAAGATGTTGGTTAAGGAAGATGTTGGTTAGGGAAGATCTTGGTTATGCAAGATCTTGGTTATGCAAGAATAGATCTTGGTTATGCAAGATCTTGGTTATGCAAGATCTTCGTTATGCAAGATCTTGGTTATGCAAGATCTTGGTTATGCAAGATCTTGGTTCGGGAAGATCTTGGTTAGGGAAGATCTTGGTTATGCAAGATCTTGGTTATGCAAGATCTTGCTTAGGCAAGATCTTGGTTATGCAAAATCTTGGTTAGGCAAGATCTTCGTTAGGGAAGATCTTGGTTAGGGAAGATCATGGTTATGCAAGAACTTTGCTATGCAAGATCTTGGTTATGCAAGATCTTGGTTATGCAAGATCTTGGTTAGGCAAGATCTTGGTTATTCAAGATGTTGGTTAGGGAAGATGTTGGTTAGATAAGATGTTGGTTAGGGAAGATCTTCGTTATGCAAGATCTTGGTTATGCAAGATCTTGGTTATGCAAGATATTGGTTATGCAAGATCTTGGTTATTCAAAATCTTGGTTAGGCAAGATCTTCGTTAAAGAAGATTTTTGTTAGGGAAGATCTTGGTTATGCAAGATCTTGGTTATGCAAGATCTTGGTTAGGCTAGATCTTGGTTAGGGAAAATCTTGGCTAGGGAAGATCTTGGTTCGTAAAGATCTTGGTTATGCAAGATCTTGGTTATGCAAAATCTTGGTTAGGGAATAGCTTGGTTATGCAAGAACTTGGTTAGTTAAGATCTTGGTTATGCGAAATCTTGGTTATGCAAAATGTTGGTTAGGCAAGATCTTGGTTAGGGAAGATCTTCGTTAGGGAATGTCATGGTTATGCAAGATTTTTGCTATGCAAGATCTTGGTTATGCAAGATCTTGGTTATTCAAGATCTTGGTTAGGCAAGATCTTGGTTATGCAAGATTGTGGTTAGGGAAGATGTTGGTTAAGGAAGATGTTGGTTAGGGAAGATCTTGGTTATGCAAGATCTTGGTTATGCAAGATCTTCGTTATGCAAGATCTTGGTTATGCAAGATCTTGGTTATGCAAGATGTAGGTTAGGGAAAATGTTGGTTAGGGAAGATGTTGGTTAGGGAAGATGTTGGTTATGCAAGATCTTGGTTATGCAAGATCTTGGTTATGCAAGATCTTGGTTATGCAAGATCTTGGTTCGGGAAGATCTTGGTTAAGGAAGATCTTGGTTATGCAAGATCTTGGTTACGCAAGATCTTGCTTAGGCAAGATCTTGGTTATGCAAAATCTTGGTTAGGCAAGATCTTCGTTAGGGAAGATCTTGGTTAGGGACGATCATGGTTATGCAAGGACTTTGCTATGGAAGATTCTTGTTATGCAAGATCTTGGTTATGCAAAATCTTGGTTAGGCAAGATCTTGGTTAGGGAAGACCTTGGTTAGGGAAGATCATCGTTATGCAAGAACTTTGCTATGCAAGATCTTGGTTATGCAAGATCTTCGTTATGCAAGATCTTGGTTAGGCAAGATCTTGGTTATGCAAGATGTTGGTTAGGGAAGATGTTGGTTAGGGAAGATCTTGGTTATGCAAGATCTTGGTTATGCAAGATCTTGGTGATGCAAAATCTTGGTTATGCGAGATCTCGGTTCGGGAATCTCTTGGTTATGCAAGATCTTGCTTAGGAAAGATCTTGGTTATGCAAAATCTTTGTTAGGGAAGATCTTGGTTCGGGAATATCTTGGTTAGGAAAGATCTCGCTTATGCAAGATCTTGGTTAGGGAAGATCTTGGTTAGGCAAGATCTAGGTTAAGCAAGATCTTGGTTATGCAAGATCTTGGTTATGCAAGATCTTTGTTATTGAAGATCTTGGTTTTGCAAGATCTTGGTTATGCAAGATCTTGGTTATGGAAGATCTTGCTTAGCGAAGATCTTGGATATGAAAAATCGTGGTTAGGCAAGATCTTCGTTAGGGAAGATCTTGATTAGGTAAAATCTTGGTTATGCAAGATCTTCGTTATGCAAGATCTTGGTTATGCGAGATCTTGGTTAAGTAAGATCTTGGTTAGGGAAGATCTTGGTTATGCAAGATCTTGGTAAGGCAAGATCTTGGTTATGCAAGATCTTGGTTAGGCAAGATCTTGGTTATCAAGATCTTGGTTAGGCAAGATCTTGGTTATGCAAGATCTTGGTTATGCAAGATCTTGGTTCGGGAAGATCTTGGTTAGGGAAGATCTTGGTTATGCAAGATCTTTGTTATGCAAAATCTTGGTGATGCAAGATCTTTGTTATGCAAGATCTTGGTTATGCAAGATCTTGGTTATGCAAGATCATGCTCATGCAAAATCTTGGTTATGCAAGATCTTGGTTATGCAAGATCTTGGTTATGCAAGATCTTGCTTAGGGAAGATCTCTGTTATGCAAGATCTTGGTTATGCAAGATCTTTGTTAGGGAAGATCTTGGTTATGGAAGATCTTGGTTAGTGATGATCTTGGTTAGGGAACATCTTGGCTAGGCAAGATCTTGGTTCGTAAAGATCTTGGTTATGCAAGATCTTGGTTAGGGTAGATCTTGGTTACGCAAGATCTTGGTTAGGCAAGATCTTGGTTATGCAAGATCTTGGTTATGCAAGATCTTGGTTATGCAAGATCTTGGTTAGGCAAGATCTTGGTTATGCAAGAAGTTGGTTAGAGAAGATTTTGGTTAGAGAAGATGTTGGTTAGGGAAGATCTTGGTAATGCAAGAACTTGGTTATGCAAGATCTTGGTTATGCAAGATGTTGGTTAGGGAAGATGTTGGTTAGGGAAGATGTTGGTTAGGGAATATCTTGGTTATGCAAGATCTTGGTTATGCAAGATCTTGGTTCGGGAAGATCTTGGTTAGGGAAGATCTTGGTTAGGGAAGATCTTGGTTATGCACGATCTTGGTTATACAAGATCTTGGTTATGCAAGATCTTGGTTATGCAAGATCCTGATTAGGCATGATCTTGGTTATGCAAGATCTTGGTTATGCAAGATCTTTGTTAGGGAAGATCTTGGTTATGCAAGATCTTGGTTAGGCAAGATCTTCGTTAGGGAACATCTTGGCTAGGCAAGATCTTGGTTCGTAAAAATCTTGGTTATGCAAGATCTTGGTTAGGGTAGATCTTGGTTATGCAAGATCTTGGTTATGCAAGATCTTGGTTAGGCAAGATCTTGGTTATGCAAGATCTTGGTTATGCAAGATCTTGGTTATGCAACATCTTGGTTAGGCAAGATCTTGGTTATGCAAGATGTTGGTTAGAGAAGATGTTGGTTAGGGAAGATGTTGGTTAGGGAAGATCTTGGTTATGCAAGATCTTGGTTATGCAAGATCTTGGTTATGCAAGATGTTGGTTAGGGAAGATGTTGGTTAGGGAAGATCTTGGTTATGCAAGATCTTGGTTAGGCAAGATCTTGGTTATGTTAGATCTTGGTTAGGCAAGATCTTGGTTATCAAGATCTTGGTTAGGCAAGATCTTGGTTATGCAAGATCTTGGTTCGGGAAGATCTTGGTTAGGGAAGATCTTGTTTATGGAAGATCTTGGTTATGCAAGATCTTTTTTATGCAAAATCTTGGTGATGCAAGATCTCTGTTATGCAAGATCTTGGTTATGCAAGATCTTGGTTATGCAAGATCATGCTCATGCAAAATCTTTGTTATGCAAGATCTTGGTTAGTGATGATCTTGGTTATGCGAGATCTTGGGTATGCAAGATCATGGTTAGGGAAGATCTTGGTTATGCAAGATCTTGGTTAGGCAAGACCTTGGTTACGCAAGATCTTGGTTATGCAAGATCTTGGTTAGGCAAGATCTTGGTTATGCAAGATCTTGGTCAGGGAAGATCTTGGTTATCCAAAATCTTGGTTATGCAAGATCTTGGTTATGCAAGATCTTGGTTATGAAAGATCTTGGTTATGCCAGATCTTGGTTATGTAAGATCTTGGTTAGGGAAGATCTTGGTTATGCAATATCTTGGTTAGGCAAGATCTTGGTTATGCAAGATCTTGCTTAGGCAAGATCTTGGTTATGCAAAATCTTGGTTAGGCAAGATCTTCGTTAGGGAAGATCTTAGTTAGGGAAGATCATGGTTATGCAAGAACTTTGCTATGCAAGATCTTGGTTATGCAAGATCTTGGTTATTCAAGATGTTGGTTAGGGAAGATGTTGGTTAGATAAGATGTTGGTTAGGGAAGATGTTGGTTAGATAAGATGTTGGTTAGGGAAGATCTTGGTTATGCAAGATCTTGGTTATGGAAGATCTTGGTTATGCAAGATCTTGGTTAGGGAAGATCTTGGTTATGCAAGATCTTGGTTAGGCAAATTCTTGGCTAGGGAAGATCTTGGCTAGGCAAGATCTTGGTTCGGGAAGATCTTGGTTTTGCAAGATCTTGGTTAGGCAAGATCTTGGTTATGCAAGATCTTGGTTAGGGAAGATCTTGGTTATGAAAAGATCTTGGTTATGCAAGATCTTGGTTATGCAAGATCTTGGTTATGCAAGATCTTGGTTAGGCAAGATCTTGGTTATGCAAGATCTTGGTTATGCAAGATCTTGGTTATGCAAGATCTTGGATAGGCAAGATCTTGGTTATGCAAGATCTTCCTTATGCAAGATCTTTGTTAGGGAAGATCTTGGTTATGCAAGATCTTGGTTAAGCAAGATCTTGGTTAGGGAAGATCTTGGCTAGGCAAGATCTTGGTTTTGCAAGATCTTGGTTATACAAGATTTTGGTTTTGCAAGATCTTGGTTATGCAAGATCTTGGTTAGGCAAGATCTTGGTTAGGCAAGATCTTGGTTAGGCAAGATCTTGGTTCAAAAAGATCTTGCTTAGGGAAGATCTTGGTTTTGCAAGAACTTGGTTATACAAGATCTTGGTTTTGCAAGATCTTGGTTATGCAAGATCTTGGTTAGGCAAGATCTTGGTTAGGCAAGATCTTGGTTCAGGAAGATCTTGGTTAGGGAAGATCTTGGTTTTGCAGGATCTTGGTTATACAAGATCTTGGTTTTGCAAGATCTTGGTTATGCAAGATCTTGGTTAGGGCAGATCTTGGTTATGCAAGAACTTGGTTATGCAAGATCTTGGTTATGCAAGATCTTGGTTATGCCAGATCTTGGTTATGCAAGATCTTGGTTAGGAGGGATCTTTGTTCAGGAAGATCTTGGTTAGGGAAAATCTTGGTTTTGCAAGATCTTGGTTATACAAGATCTTGGTTTTGCAAGATCTTGGTTATGCAAGATCTTGGTTAGGGAAGATCTTGGTTATGCAAGAACTTGGTTACGGAAGATCTTGGTTATGCATGACCTTGGTTAGGGAAGATCTTGGTTAGGCAAGATCTTCGTTAGGGAAGATCTTGGTTAGGAAAGATCTCGGTTATGCAAGATCTTGGTTATGGAAGATCTTGGTTTTTCAAGATCTTGGTTAGGCAAGATCTTGGTTAGGCAAGCTCTTGGTTAGGCAAGATCTTGGTTAGGCAAGATCTTGGTTCGGGAAAATCTTGGTTAGGCAAGATCTTGGTTAGGGAAGATCTTGGTTATGCAAGATCTTGGTTATGCAAGATCTTGGTTATGCAAGATCTTGGTTATGCAAAATCTTGGTTAGGCAAGATCTTCGTTATGCAAGATCTTGGTTATGCAAGATCTTGGTTATGCAAGATCTTGGTTATGCAAGATCTTGGTTAGGAAAGATCTTGGTTATGCAAGATCTTGCTTAGGGAAGATCTTGGTTATGCAAAATCGTGGTTAGGCAAGATCTTCGTTAGAGAAGATCTTGATTAGGGAAGATCTTGGTTATGCAAGATCTTGGTTATGAAAGATCTACGTTATGCCAGATCTTGGTTATGTAAGATCTTGGTTAGGGAAGATCTTGGTTATGCAATATCTTGGTTAGGCAAGATCTTGGTTATTCAAGATCTTGCTTAGGCAAGATCTTGGTTATGCAAAATCTTGGTTAGGCAAGATCTTCGTTAGGGAAGATCTTGGTTAGGGAAGATCATGGTTATGCAAGAACTTTGCTATGCAAGATCTTGGTTATGCAAGATCTTGGTTATTCAAGATGTTGGTTAGGGAAGATGTTGGTTAGATAAGATGTTGGTTAGGGAAGATCTTGGTTAGATAAGATGTTGGTTAGGGAAGATATTGGTTATGCAAGATCTTGGTTATGGAAGATCTTGGTTATGCAAGATCTTGGTTAGGGAAGATCTTGGTTATGCAAGATCTTGGTTAGGCAAATTCTTGGCTAGGGAAGATCTTGGCTAGGCAAGATCTTGGTTCGGGAAGATCTTGGTTTTGCAAGATGTTGGTTAGGCAAGATCTTGGTTATGCAAGATCTTGGTTAGGGAAGATCTTGGTTATGAAAAGATCTTGGTTATGCAAGATCTTGGTTATGCAAGATCTTGGTTATGCAAGATCTTGGTTAGGCAAGATCTTGGTTATGCAAGATCTTGGTTATGCAAGATCTTGGTTATGCAAGATCTTGGTTATGCAAGATCTTGGTTAGGCAAGATCTTGGTTATGCAAGATCTTCGTTATGCAAGATCTTGGTTAGAGAAGATCATGGTTATGCAAGAACTTTGCTATGCAAGATCTTGGTTATGCAAGATCTTGGTTATTCAAGATGTTGGTTAGGGAAGATGTTGGTTAGATAAGATGTTGGTTAGGGAAGATCTTGGTTAGATAAGATGTTGGTTACGGAAGATATTGGTTATGCAAGATCTTGGTTATGGAAGATCTTGGTTATGCAAGATCTTGGTTAGGGAAGATCTTGGTTATGCAAGATCTTGGTTAGGCAAATTCTTGGCTAGGGAAGATCTTGGCTAGGCAAGATCTTGGTTCGGGAAGATCTTGGTTTTGCAAGATGTTGGTTAGGCAAGATCTTGGTTATGCAAGATCTTGGTTAGGGAAGATCTTGGTTATGAAAAGATCTTGGTTATGCAAGATCTTGGTTATGCAAGATCTTGGTTATGCAAGAT
Organism: Blastomussa wellsi; assembly: GCA_947652115.1. Lineage (NCBI taxonomy): Eukaryota > Metazoa > Cnidaria > Anthozoa > Scleractinia > Plerogyridae > Blastomussa > Blastomussa wellsi. The sequence goes on from OX393569.1 coordinate 22,199,305, forward strand.
CTTGGTTAGGCAAGATCTTGGTTATGCAAGATCTTGGTTATGCAAGATCTTGGTTATGCAAGATCTTGGTTATGCAAGATCTTGGTTAGGCAAGATCTTGGTTATGCAAGATCTTCGTTATGCAAGATCTTTGTTAGGGAAGATCTTGGTTATGCAAGATCTTGGTTAAGCAAGATCTTGGTTAGGGAAGATCTTGGCTAGGCAAAATCTTGGTTTTGCAAGATCTTGGTTATACAAGATCTTGGTTTTGCAAGATGTTGGTTATGCAAGATCTTGGTTATGCAAGATCTTGGTTATGCAATATCTTGGTTATGCAAGATCTTGGTTATGCAAGATCATGCTTATGCAAGATCTTGGTTATGCAAGATCTTGGTTCGGGAAGATGTTGGTTAGGAAAGATCTTGGATATGCAAGATCTTGGTTATGCAAGATCATGTTTATGCAAAATCTTGGTTATGCAAGATCTTGGTTAGGGAAGATCTTGGTTAGTGAAGATCTTGGTTATGCGAGATCTTGGTTAGGCAAGATCTTGGTTATGCAAGATCTTGGTTATACAAGATCTTGGTTATGCAAGATCTTGGTTAGGGAAGATCTTGGTTATGCAAGATCTTGGTTATGCAAGATGTTGGTTAGGGAAGATGTTGGTTAGGGAAGATGTTGGTTAGGGAAGATCTTGGTTATGCAAGATCTTGGTTATGCAAGATCTTGGTTATGCAAGAACTTGGTTAGTTAAGATCTTGGTTATGCGCAATCTTGGTTTTGCAAAATCTTGGTTAGGCAAGACATTGGATAGGGAAGATCTTCGTTAGGGAATCTGATGGTTATGCAAGAACTTTGCTATGCAAGATCTTGGTTATGCAAGATCTTGGTTATGCCAGATCTTGGTAATGCAAGATGTTGGTTAGGGAAGATGTTGGTTATGCAAGATCTTGGTTAGGGTAGATCTTGGTTGTGCAAGATCTTGGTTATGCAAGATCTTGGTTATGCAAGATCTCGGTTATGCAAGATCTTGGTTATGCAAAATCTTGGTTAGGCAAGATCTTGTTTAAGGAAGATCTTGGTTAGGGAAGATCATGGTTATGCAAGATCTTGGTTATGCAAGATCTTTGTTAGGGAAGATGATGGTTAGGAAAGATCTTGGTTATGCACGATCTTGGTTATGCAAGATCTTGGTTATGCAAGATCATGCTTATGCAAGATCTTGGTTATGCAAGATCTTGGTTCGGGAAGATGTTGGTTAGGAAAGATCTTGGATATGCAAGATCTTGGTTATGCAAGATCTTGGTTATGCAAGATTTTGGTAATGCAAGATGTTGGTTAGGGAAGATGTTGGTTATGCAAGATCTTGGTTAGGGTAGATCTTGGTTGTGCAAGATCTTTGTTATGCAAGATCTTGGTTATGCAAGATCTCGGTTATGCAAAATCTTGGTTATGCAAAACCTTGGTTAGGCAAGATCTTGTTTAAGGAAGATCTTGGTTAGGGAAGATCATGGTTATGCAAGATCTTGGTTATGCAAGATCTTTGTTAGGGAAGATGTTGGTTAGGAAAGATCTTGGTTATGCAAGATCTTGGTTATGCAAGATCATGCTTATGCAAGATCTTGGTTATGCAAGACTTTGGTTCGGGAAGATGTTGGTTAGGAAAGATCTTGGATATGCAAGATCTTGGTTATGCAAGATCTTGGTTATGCAAGATCATGCTTATCCAAAATCTTGGTTATGCAAGATCTTGGTTAGGGAAGATCTTGGTTAGTGAAGATCTTGGTTATGCGAGATCTTGGTTAGGCAAGATATTGGTTATGCAAGATCTTGGTTAGGCAAGATCTTGGTTACGCAAGATCTTGGTTATGCAAGATCTTTGTTAGGCAAGATCTTGGTTATGCAAGATCTTGGTTAGGGAAGATCTTGGTTTTGCAAGATCTTGGTTAGGCAACGTCTTGGTTAGTGAAGATCTTGGTTAGGCAAGATCTTGGTTCGGGAAGATCTTGGTTATGCAAGATCTTGGTTATGCAAGATCTTGGTTATGCAAGATCTTGGTTATGCAAGATCATGCTTATGCAAGATCTTGGTTATGCAAGATCTTGGTTCGGGAAGATGTTGGTTAGGAAAGATCTTGGATATGCAAGATCTTGGTTATGCAAGATCATGTTTATGCAAAATCTTGGTTATGCAAGATCTTGGTTAGGGAAGATCTTGGTTAGTGAAGATCTTGGTTATGCGAGATCTTGGTTAGGCAAGATCTTGGTTATGCAAGATCTTGGTTATACAAGATCTTGGTTATGCAAGATCTTGGTTAGATAAGATCTTGGTTATGCAAGATCTTGGTTATGCAAGATGTTGGTTAGGGAAGATGTTGGTTAGGGAAGATGTTGGTTAGGGAAGATCTTGGTTATGCAAGATCTTGGTCATGCAAGATCTTGGTTATGCAAGAACTTGGTTAGTTAAGATCTTGGTTATGCGCAATCTTGGTTTTGCAAAATCTTGGTTAGGCAAGACATTGGATAGGGAAGATCTTCGTTAGGGAATCTGATGGTTATGCAAGAACTTTGCTATGCAAGATCTTGGTTATGCAAGATCTTGGTTATGCCAGATCTTAGTAATGCAAGATGTTGGTTACGGAAGATGTTGGTTATGCAAGATCTTGGTTAGGGTAGATCTTGGTTGTGCAAGATCTTGGTTATGCAAGATCTTGGTTATGCAAGATCTCGGTTATGCAAGATCTTGGTTATGCAAAATCTTGGTTAGGCAAGATCTTGTTTAAGGAAGATTTTGGTTAGGGAAGATCATGGTTATGCAAGATCTTGGTTATGCCAGATCTTGGTAATGCAAGATGTTGGTTAGGGAAGATGTTGGTTATGCAAGATCTTGGTTAGGGTAGATCTTGGTTGTGCAAGATCTCGGTTATGCAAGATCTTGGTTATGCAAAATCTTGGTTAGGCAAGATCTTGTTTAAGGAAGATCTTGGTTAGGGAAGATCATGGTTATGCAAGATCTTGGTTATGCAAGATCTTTGTTAGGGAAGATGTTGGTTAGGAAAGATCTTGGTTATGCAAGATCATGCTTATGCAAGATCTTGGTTATGCAAGATCTTGGTTCGGGAAGATGTTGGTTAGGCAAGATCTTGGTTATGCAAGATCTTGGTTAGGCAAGATCTTGGTTACGCAAGATCTTGGTTATGCAAGATCTTTGTTAGGCAAGATCTTGGTTATGCAAGATCTTGGTTAGGGAAGATTTTGGTTTTGCAAGATCTTGGTTAGGCAACGTCTTGGTTAGTGAAGATCTTCGTTAGGCAAGATCTTGGTTCGGGAAGATCTTGGTTAGGGAAGATCTTGGTTATGCAAGATCTTGGTTATGCAAGATCTTGGTTATGCAAGATCTTGGTTATGCAAGATCTTGGTTATGCAAGATCTTGGTTATGCAAGATCTCGGTTTTGCAAGATCTTGGTTATGCAAGATCTTTGTTATGCAAGATCTTGGTTATGCAAGATCTTGGTTAGGCAAGATCTTGGTTATGCAAGATCTTCGTTTTGCAAGATCTTTGTTAGGGAAGATCTTGGTTATGCAAGATCTTGGTTAGGCAAGATCTTTGTTAGGGAAGATCCTGGCTAGGCAAGATCTTGGTTCGGGAAAATCTTTGTTTTGGAAGATCTTGGTTATACAAGATCTTGGTTTTGCAAGATCTTGGTTATGCAAGATCTTGGTTATGCAAGATCTTGGTTAGCCAAGATCTTGGTTAGGCAGGATCTTGGTTCAGGAAGAAGTTGGTTAGGGAAGATCTTGGTTTTGCAAGATCTTGGTTGAACAAGATCTTGGTTTTGCAAGATCTTGGTTTTGCAAGATCTTGGTTAGGCAAGATCTTGGTTCTGGAATATCTTTTTTATGCAAGATCTTGGTAAGGCAAGATCTTGGTTAGGGAAGATCTTGGTTATGCAAGATTTTGGTTAGGCAAGACCTTGGTTATGCAATATCTTTGTTATGCAATATCTTGGTTAGGGAAGATCTTGGTTATGCAAGATCTTGGTTATTCAAAATCTTGGTTAGGCAAAATCTTGGTTAGGGAAGATCTTGGTTAGGAAAGATCTTGGTTATGCAACATCTTGGTTAGGCAAGACCTTGGTTATGGAATATCTTTGTTATGCAATATCTTGGTTAGGCAAGATCTTGGTTATGCAAGATATTGGTTAGGCAAGATCTTGGTTATGCAATATATTGGTTGTGCAAGATCTTGGCTATGCAATATCTTTGTTATGCAAGATCTTGTTTATGCAAGAACTTGGTTATATAAGATAATTGCTAGGGAAGATCTTGGTTATGCAACAACATGGTTTGGCAAGATCTTGGTTAGGCAAGATCTTGGTTATTCAAGATCTTGGTTTGGGAAGATCTTGGTTATGCAAGAACTTCGTTATGCAAGATCTTGGTTATGCAAGATCTTGGTTATGCAAGATCTTGTTTATGCAAGATTTTGGTTAGGCAAGATCTTGGTTAGGAGGGATCTTGGTTTTGCAAGATCTTGGTTATACAAGATCTTGGTTTTGCAAGATCTTGGTTATGCAAGATCTTCGTTAGGGAAGATCTTGGTTATGCAAAAACTTGGTTACGGAAGATCTTGGTTATGCAAGATCTTCGTTAGGGAAGATCTTGGTTAGGAAAGATCTCGGTTATTCAAGATCTTGGTTAGGGAAGATCTTGGTTATCAAAGATCTTCGTTATGCAAGATCTTGGTTAGGCATGATCTTGGTTATGCAAGATCTTGGTTATGCAAGATCTTGGTTAGGCAAGATCTTGGTTATGCAAGATCTTAGTTAGGCAAGATCTTTGTTATGCAAGATCTTGGTTATGCAAGGTCTTGGTTATGCAAGATCTCGGTTATGCAAGATCTTGGTTATGGAAGATCTTGGTTTTGCAAGATCTTGGTTAGGCAAGATCTTGGTTAGGCAAGATCTTGGTTAGGCAAGATCTTGGTTCGGGAAGATCTTGGTTAGGGAAGATCTTGGTTAGGGAAGATCTTGGTTATGCAAAATCTTTGTTAGGCATGATCTTGGTTATGCAAGATCTTGGTTATGCAAGATCTTGGTTAGGCAAGATCTTGGTTATGCAAGATCTTAGTTAGGCAAGATCTTTGTTATGCAAGATCTTGGTTAGGCAAGATCTTGGTTAGGCAAGATCTTGGTTCGGGAAGATCTTGGTTAGGGAAGATCTTGGTTAGGGAAGATCTTGGTTATGCAAGATCTTGGTTATGCAAGATGTTGGTTAGGCAAGATCTTGGTTATGCAAGATCTTGGTTATGCAAGATCTTGGTTAGGCAAGATCTTGGTTATGCAAGATCTTTGTTAGGGAAGATCTTGGTTATGCAAGATCTTGGTTATTGAAGATCTTGGTTATGCAAGACCTTGGTTAAGCAAGATCTTGCTTAAGGAAGATCTTGGTTATGCAAAATCGTGGTTAGGCAAGATCTTCGTTAGGGAAGATCTTGATTAGGGAAGATCTTGGTTTTGCAAGATCTTGGCTATACAAGATCTAGGTTTTTCAAGATCTTGGTTATGCAAGATCTTGGTTAGGGAAGACCTTGGTTATTCAATAACTTTGTTATGCAAGATCTTGGTTATGCAAGATCTTGGTTATGCAAGATCTTGGTTATGCAAGATCTTGGTTAGGCAAGATCTTGGTTAGGCAAGATCTTGGTTCAGGAAGATCTTAATTAGGGAAGATCTTGGTTTTGCAAGATCTTGGTTAGGCAAGATCTTCGTTAGGGAAGATCTTTTTTAGGAAAGATCTCGGTTATGCAAGATTTTGGTTAGGGAAGATCTTGGTTATCAAAGATCTTGGTTATGCAAGATCTTGGTTACGGAAGATCTTGGTTATGCAAAATCTTTGTTAGGCAAGATCTTGGTTTTGCAAGATCTTGGTTATGCAAGATCTTTTTTAGCCAAGATCTTGGTTATGCAAGATCTTGGTTAGGCAAGATCTTTGTTATGCAAGATCTTAGTTATGCAAGGTCTTGGTTATGCAAGATCTCGGTTATGGAAGATCTTGGTTATGGAAGATCTTGGTTTTGCAAGATCTTGGTTAGGCAAGATCTTGGTTACGCAAGATCTTGGTTATGCAAGATCTTGGTTATACAAGATCTTGGTTATGCAAGATCTTGGTTAGGGAAGATCTTGGTTATGCAAGATCTTGGTTATGCAAGATGTTGGTTAGGGAAGATGTTGGTTAGGGAAGATGTTGGTTAGGGAAGATCTTGGTTATGCAAGATCTTGGTTATGCAAGATCTTGGTTATGCAAGAACTTGGTTAGTTAAGATCTTGGTTATGCGCAATCTTGGTTTTGCAAAATCTTGGTTAGGCAAGACATTGGATAGGGAAGATCTTCGTTAGGGAGTCTCATGGTTATGCAAGAACTTTGCTATGCAAAATCTTGGTTATGCAAGATCTTGGTTATGCAAGATCATGGTTATGGAAGATCTTGGTTATGCAAGATCTTGGTTATGCAAGATCTTGGTTATGCAAGATCTTGGTAATGCAAGATGTTGGTTAGGGAAGATGTTGGTTATGCAAGATCTTGGTTAGGGTAGATCTTGGTTGTGCAAGATCTTTGTTATGCAAGATCTTGGTTATGCAAGATCTCGGTTATGCAAGATCTTGGTTATGCAAAACCTTGGTTAGGCAAGATCTTGTTTAAGGAAGATCTTGGTTAGGGAAGATCATGGTTATGCAAGATCTTGGTTATGCAAGATCTTTGTTAGGGAAGATGTTGGTTAGGAAAGATCTTGGTTATGCAAGATCTTGGTTATGCAAGATCATGCTTATGCAAGATCTTGGTTATGCAAGATCTTGGTTCGGGAAGATGTTGGTTAGGAAAGATCTTGGATATGCAAGATCTTGGTTATGCAAGATCTTGGTTATGCAAGATCATGCTTATCCAAAATCTTGGTTATGCAAGATCTTGGTTAGGGAAGATCTTGGTTAGTGAAGATCTTGGTTATGCGAGATCTTGGTTAGGCAAGATCTTGGTTATGCAAGATCTTGGTTAGGCAAGATCTTGGTTACGCAAGATCTTGGTTATGCAAGATCTTTGTTAGGCAAGATCTTGGTTTTGCAAGATCTTGGTTAGGCAACGTCTTGGTTAGTGAAGATCTTGGTTAGGCAAGATCTTGGTTCGGGAAGATCTTGGTTATGCAAGATCTTGGTTATGCAAGATCTTGGTTATGCAAGATCTTGGTTATGCAAGATCTTGGTTATGCAAAATCTTGGTTATGCAAGATCATGCTTATGCAAGATCTTGGTTATGCAAGATCTTGGTTCGGGAAGATGTTGGTTAGGAAAAATCTTGGATATGCAAGATCTTGGTTATGCAAGATCATGTTTATGCAAAATCTTGGTTATGCAAGATCTTGGTTAGGGAAGATGTTGGTTAGTGAAGATCTTGGTTATGCGAGATCTTGGTTAGGCAAGATCTTGGTTATGCAAGATCTTGGTTAGGCAAGATCTTGGTTACGCAAGATCTTGGTTATGCAAGATCTTGGTTATACAAGATCTTGGTTATGCAAGATCTTGGTTAGGGAAGATCTTGGTTATGCAAGATCTTGGTTATGCAAGATGTTGGTTAGGGAAGATGTTGGTTAGGGAAGATGTTGGTTAGGGAAGATCTTGGTTATGCATGATCTTGGTTATGCAAGATCTTGGTTATGCAAGAACTTGGTTAGTTAAGATCTTGGTTATGCGCAATCTTGGTTTTGCAAAATCTTGGTTAGGCAAGACATTGGATAGGGAAGATCTTCGTTAGGGAATCTGATGGTTATGCAAGAACTTTGCTATGCAAGATCTTGGTTATGCAAGATCTTGGTTATGCCAGATCTTGGTAATGCAAGATGTTGGTTAGGGAAGATGTTGGTTATGCAAGATCTTGGTTAGGGTAGATCTTGGTTGTGCAAGATCTTGGTTATGCAAGATCTTGGTTATGCAAGATCTCGGTTATGCAAGATCTTGGTTATGCAAAATCTTGGTTAGGCAAGATCTTGTTTAAGGAAGATCTTGGTTAGGGAAGATCATGGTTATGCAAGATCTTGGTTATGCCAGATCTTGGTAATGCAAGATGTTGGTTAGGGAAGATGTTGGTTATGCAAGATCTTGGTTAGGGTAGATCATGGTTGTGCAAGATCTTGGTTATGCAAGATCTTGGTTATGCAAGATCTCGGTTATGAAAGATCTTGGTTATGCAAAATCTTGGTTAGGCAAGATCTTGTTTAAGGAAGATCTTGGTTAGGGAAGATCATGGTTATGCAAGATCTTGGTTATGCAAGATCTTTGTTAGGGAAGATGTTGGTTAGGAAAGATCTTGGTTATGCACGATCTTGGTTATGCAAGATCTTGGTTATGCAAGATCATGTTTATCCAAGATCTTGGTTATGCAAGATCTTGGTTCGGGAAGATGTTGGTTAGGAAAGATTTTGGATATGCAAGATCTTGGTTATGCAAGATCTTGGTTATGCAAGAACTTGGTTACGGAAGATCTTGGTTATGCATGATCTTTGTTAGGGAAGATCTTGGTTAGGCAAGATCTTCGTTAGGGAAGATCTTCGTTAGGAAAGATCTCGGTTATGCAAGATCTCGGTTATGCAAAATCTTGGTTATGCAAAACCTTGGTTAGGCAAGATCTTGTTTAAGGAAGATCTTGGTTAGGGAAGATCATGGTTATGCAAGATCTTGGTTATGCAAGATCTTTGTTAGGGAAGATGTTGGTTAGGAAAGATCTTGGTTATGCAAGATCTTGGTTATGCAAGATCATGCTTATGCAAGATCTTGGTTATGCAAGACTTTGGTTCGGGAAGATGTTGGTTAGGAAAGATCTTGGATATGCAAGATCTTGGTTATGCAAGATCTTGGTTATGCAAGATCATGCTTATCCAAAATCTTGGTTATGCAAGATCTTGGTTAGGGAAGATCTTGGTTAGTGAAGATCTTGGTTATGCGAGATCTTGGTTAGGCAAGATATTGGTTATGCAAGATCTTGGTTAGGCAAGATCTTGGTTACGCAAGATCTTGGTTATGCAAGATCTTTGTTAGGCAAGATCTTGGTTATGCAAGATCTTGGTTAGGGAAGATCTTGGTTTTGCAAGATCTTGGCTAGGCAACGTCTTGGTTAGTGAAGATCTTGGTTAGGCAAGATCTTGGTTCGGGAAGATCTTGGTTATGCAAGATCTTGGTTATGCAAGATCTTGGTTATGCAAGATCTTGGTTATGCAAGATCATGCTTATGCAAGATCTTGGTTATGCAAGATCTTGGTTCGGGAAGATGTTGGTTAGGAAAGATCTTGGATATGCAAGATCTTGGTTATGCAAGATCATGTTTATGCAAAATCTTGGTTATGCAAGATCTTGGTTAGGGAAGATCTTGGTTAGTGAAGATCTTGGTTATGCGAGATCTTGGTTAGGCAAGATCTTGGTTATGCAAGATCTTGGTTATACAAGATCTTGGTTATGCAAGATCTTGGTTAGGGAAGATCTTGGTTATGCAAGATCTTGGTTATGCAAGATGTTGGTTAGGGAAGATGTTGGTTAGGGAAGATGTTGGTTAGGGAAGATCTTGGTTATGCAAGATCTTGGTTATGCAAGATCTTGGTTATGCAAGAACTTGGTTAGTTAAGATCTTGGTTATGCGCAATCTTGGTTTTGCAAAATCTTGGTTAGGCAAGACATTGGATAGGGAAGATCTTCGTTAGGGAATCTGATGGTTATGCAAGAACTTTGCTATGCAAGATCTTGGTTATGCAAGATCTTGGTTATGCCAGATCTTGGTAATGCAAGATGTTGGTTAGGGAAGATGTTGGTTATGCAAGATCTTGGTTAGGGTAGATCTTGGTTGTGCAAGATCTTGGTTATGCAAGATCTTGGTTATGCAAGATCTCGGTTATGCAAGATCTTGGTTATGCAAAATCTTGGTTAGGCAAGATCTTGTTTAAGGAAGATCTTGGTTAGGGAAGATCATGGTTATGCAAGATCTTGGTTATGCCAGATCTTGGTAATGCAAGATGTTGGTTAGGGAAGATGTTGGTTATGCAAGATCTTGGTTAGGGTAGATCTTGGTTGTGCAAGATCTTGGTTATGCAAGATCTTGGTTATGCAAGATCTCGGTTATGCAAGATCTTGGTTATGCAAAATCTTGGTTAGGCAAGATCTTGTTTAAGGAAGATCTTGGTTAGGGAAGATCATGGTTATGCAAGATCTTGGTTATGCAAGATCTTTGTTAGGGAAGATGTTGGTTAGGAAAGATCTTGGTTATGCACGATCTTGGTTATGCAAGATCTTGGTTATGCAAGATCATGCTTATGCAAGATCTTGGTTATGCAAGATCTTGGTTCGGGAAGATGTTGGTTAGGCAAGATCTTGGTTATGCAAGATCTTGGTTAGGCAAGATCTTGGTTACGCAAGATCTTGGTTATGCAAAATCTTTGTTAGGCAAGATCTTGGTTATGCAAGATCTTGGTTAGGGAAGATTTTGGTTTTGCAAGATCTTGGTTAGGCAACGTCTTGGTTAGTGAAGATCTTCGTTAGGCAAGATCTTGGTTCGGGAAGATCTTGGTTAGGGAAGATCTTGGTTATGCAAGATCTTGGTTATGCAAGATCTTGGTTATGCAAGATCTTGGTTATGCAAGATCTTGGTTATGCAAGATCTTGGTTATGCAAGATCTCGGTTTTGCAAGATCTTGGTTATGCAAGATCTTTGTTATGCAAGATCTTGGTTATGCAAGATCTTGGTTAGGCAAGATCTTGGTTATGCAAGATCTTCGTTTTGCAAGATCTTTGTTAGGGAAGATCTTGGTTATGCAAGATCTTGGTTAGGCAAGATCTTTGTTAGGGAAGATCCTGGCTAGGCAAGATCTTGGTTCGGGAAAATCTTTGTTTTGGAAGATCTTGGTTATACAAGATCTTGGTTTTGCAAGATCTTGGTTATGCAAGATCTTGGTTATGCAAGATCTTGGTTAGCCAAGATCTTGGTTAGGCAGGATCTTGGTTCAGGAAGAAGTTGGTTAGGGAAGATCTTGGTTTTGCAAGATCTTGGTTATACAAGATCTTGGTTTTGCAAGATCTTGGTTTTGCAAGATCTTGGTTAGGCAAGATCTTGGTTCTGGAATATCTTTGTTATGCAAGATCTTGGTTAGGCAAGATCTTGGTTAGGGAAGATCTTGGTTATGCAAGATTTTGGTTAGGCAAGACCTTGGTTATGCAATATCTTTGTTATGCAATATCTTGGTTAGGGAAGATCTTGGTTGTGCAAGATCTTGGTTATTCAAAATCTTGGTTAGGCAAAATCTTGGTTAGGGAAGATCTTGGTTAGGAAAGATCTTGGTTATGCAACATCTTGGTTAGGCAAGACCTTGGTTATGGAATATCTTTGTTATGCAATATCTTGGTTAGGCAAGATCTTGGTTATGCAAGATATTGGTTAGGCAAGATCTTGGTTATGCAATATATTGGTTGTGCAAGATCTTGGCTATGCAATATTTTTGTTATGCAAGATCTTGTTTATGCAAGAACTTGGTTATATAAGATATTTGCTAGGGAAGATCTTGGTTATGCAACAACATGGTTTGGCAAGATCTTGGTTAGGCAAGATCTTGGTTATTCAAGATCTTGGTTTGGGAAGATCTTGGTTATGCAAGAACTTCGTTATGCAAGATCTTGGTTATGCAAGATCTTGGTTATGCAAGATCTTGTTTATGCAAGATTTTGGTTAGGCAAGATCTTGGTTAGGAGGGATCTTGGTTTTGCAAGATCTTGGTTATACAAGATCTTGAATTTGCAAGATCTTGGTTATGCAAGATCTTCGTTAGGGAAGATCTTGGTTATGCAAAAACTTGGTTACGGAAGATCTTGGTTATGCAAGATTTTGGTTAGGGAAGATCTTGGTTAGGCAAGATCTTCGTTAGGGAAGATCTTGGTTAGGAAAGATCTCGGTTATTCAAGATCTTGGTTAGGGAAGATCTTGGTTATCAAAGATCTTCGCTATGCAAGATCTTGGTTAGGCATGATCTTGGTTATGCAAGATCTTGGTTATGCAAGATCTTGGTTAGGCAAGATCTTGGTTATGCAAGATCTTAGTTAGGCAAGATCTTTGTTATGCAAGATCTTGGTTATGCAAGGTCTTGGTTATGCAAGATCTCGGTTATGCAAGATCTTGGTTATGGAAGATCTTGGTTTTGCAAGATCTTGGTTAGGCAAGATCTTGGTTAGGCAAGATCTTGGGTAGGCAAGATCTTGGTTCGGGAAGATCTTGGTTAGGGAAGATCTTGGTTAGGGAAGATCTTGGTTATGCAAAATCTTTGTTAGGCATGATCTTGGTTATGCAAGATCTTGGTTATGCAAGATCTTGGTTAGGCAAGATCTTGGTTATGCAAGATCTTAGTTAGGCAAGATCTTTGTTATGCAAGATCTTGGTTATGCAAGGTCTTGGTTATTCAAGATCTCGGTTATGCAAGATCTTGGTTATGGAAGATCTTGGTTATGCAAGATCTTGGTTACGCAAGATCTTGGTTAGGCAAGATCTTGGTTCAGGAAGATCTTAATTAGGGAAGATCTTGGTTTTGCAAGATCTTGGTTAGGCAAGATCTTCGTTAGGAAAGATCTTTTTTAGGAAAGATCTCGGTTATGCAAGATTTTGGTTAGGGAAGATCTTGGTTATCAAAGATCTTGGTTATGCAAGATCTTGGTTACGGAAGATCTTGGTTATGCAAAATCTTTGTTAGGCAAGATCTTGGTTTTGCAAGATCTTGGTTATGCAAGATCTTTTTTAGCCAAGATCTTGGTTATGCAAGATCTTGGTTAGGCAAGATCTTTGTTATGCAAGATCTTAGTTATGCAAGGTCTTGGTTATGCAAGATCTCGGTTATGGAAGATCTTGGTTATGGAAGATCTTGGTTTTGCAAGATCTTGGTTAGGCAAGATCTTGGTTACGCAAGATCTTGGTTATGCAAGATCTTGGTTATACAAGATCTTGGTTATGCAAGATCTTGGTTAGGGAAGATCTTGGTTATGCAAGATCTTGGTTATGCAAGATGTTGGTTAGGGAAGATGTTGGTTAGGGAAGATGTTGGTTAGGGAAGATCTTGGTTATGCAAGATCTTGGTTATGCAAGATCTTGGTTATGCAAGAACTTGGTTAGTTAAGATCTTGGTTATGCGCAATCTTGGTTTTGCAAAATCTTGGTTAGGCAAGACATTGGATAGGGAAGATCTTCGTTAGGGAATCTCATGGTTATGCAAGAACTTTGCTATGCAAAATCTTGGTTATGCAAGATCTTGGTTATGCAAGATCATGGTTATGGAAGATCTTGGTTATGCAAGATCTTGGTTATGCAAGATCTTGGTTATGCAAGATCTTGGTAATGCAAGATGTTGGTTAGGGAAGATGTTGGTTATGCAAGATCTTGGTTAGGGTAGATCTTGGTTGTGCAAGATCTTTGTTATGCAAGATCTTGGTTATGCAAGATCTCGGTTATGCAAGATCTTGGTTATGCAAAACCTTGGTTAGGCAAGATCTTGTTTAAGGAAGATCTTGGTTAGGGAAGATCATGGTTATGCAAGATCTTGGTTATGCAAGATCTTTGTTAGGGAAGATGTTGGTTAGGAAAGATCTTGGTTATGCAAGATCTTGGTTATGCAAGATCATGCTTATGCAAGATCTTGGTTATGCAAGATCTTGGTTCGGGAAGATGTTGGTTAGGAAAGATCTTGGATATGCAAGATCTTGGTTATGCAAGATCTTGGTTATGCAAGATCATGCTTATCCAAAATCTTGGTTATGCAAGATCTTGGTTAGGGAAGATCTTGGTTAGTGAAGATCTTGGTTATGCGAGATCTTGGTTAGGCAAGATCTTGGTTACGCAAGATCTTGGTTATGCAAGATCTTTGTTAGGCAAGATCTTGGTTATGCAAGATCTTGGTTATGCAAGATCTTGGTTTTGCAAGATCTTGGTTAGGCAACGTCTTGGTTAGTGAAGATCTTGGTTAGGCAAGATCTTGGTTCGGGAAGATCTTGGTTATGCAAGATCTTGGTTATGCAAGATCTTGGTTATGCAAGATCTTGGTTATGCAAGATCTTGGTTATGCAAGATCTTGGTTATGCAAGATCTTGGTTAGGCAAGATCTTGGTTACGCAAGATCTTGGTTATGCAAGATCTTTGTTAGGCAAGATCTTGGTTATGCAAGATCTTGGTTATGCAAGATCTTGGTTTTGCAAGATCTTGGTTAGGCAACGTCTTGGTTAGTGAAGATCTTGGTTAGGCAAGATCTTGGTTCGGGAAGATCTTGGTTATGCAAGATCTTGGTTATGCAAGATCTTGGTTATGCAAGATCTTGGTTATGCAAGATCTTGGTTATGCAAGATCTTGGTTATGCAAGATCATGCTTATGCAAGATCTTGGTTATCCAAGATCTTGGTTCGGGAAGATGTTGGTTAGGAAAGATCTTGGATATGCAAGATCTTGGTTATGCAAGATCATGTTTATGCAAAATCTTGGTTATGCAAGATCTTGGTTAGGGAAGATGTTGGTTAGTGAAGATCTTGGTTATGCGAGATCTTGGTTAGGCAAGATCTTGGTTATGCAAGATCTTGGTTAGGCAAGATCTTGGTTACGCAAGATCTTGGTTATGCAAGATCTTGGTTATACAAGATCTTGGTTATGCAAGATCTTGGTTAGGGAAGATCTTGGTTATGCAAGATCTTGGTTATGCAAGATGTTGGTTAGGGAAGATGTTGGTTAGGGAAGATGTTGGTTAGGGAAGATCTTGGTTATGCAAGATCTTGGTTATGCAAGATCTTGGTTATGCAAGAACTTGGTTAGTTAAGATCTTGGTTATGCGCAATCTTGGTTTTGCAAAATCTTGGTTAGGCAAGACATTGGATAGGGAAGATCTTCGTTAGGGAATCTGATGGTTATGCAAGAACTTTGCTATGCAAGATCTTGGTTATGCAAGATCTTGGTTATGCCAGATCTTGGTAATGCAAGATGTTGGTTAGGGAAGATGTTGGTTATGCAAGATCTTGGTTAGGGTAGATCTTGGTTGTGCAAGATCTTGGTTATGCAAGATCTTGGTTATGCAAGATCTCGGTTATGCAAGATCTTGGTTATGCAAAATCTTGGTTAGGCAAGATCTTGTTTAAGGAAGATCTTGGTTAGGGAAGATCATGGTTATGCAAGATCTTGGTTATGCCAGATCTTGGTAATGCAAGATGTTGGTTAGGGAAGATGTTGGTTATGCAAGATCTTGGTTAGGGTAGATCTTGGTTGTGCAAGATCTTGGTTATGCAAGATCTTGGTTATGCAAGATCTCGGTTATGCAAGATCTTGGTTATGCAAAATCTTGGTTAGGCAAGATCTTGTTTAAGGAAGATCTTGGTTAGGGAAGATCATGGTTATGCAAGATCTTGGTTATGCAAGATCTTTGTTAGGGAAGATGTTGGTTAGGAAAGATCTTGGTTATGCACGATCTTGGTTATGCAAGATCTTGGTTATGCAAGATCATGTTTATCCAAGATCTTGGTTATGCAAGATCTTGGTTCGGGAAGATGTTGGTTAGGAAAGATCTTGGATATGCAAGATCTTGGTTATGCAAGATCTTGGTTATGCAAGATCATGCTTATCCAAAATCTTGGTTAGTGAAGATCTTGGTTATGCGAGATCTTGGTTAGGCAAGATCTTGGTTATGCAAGATCTTGGTTATGCAAGATCTTGGTTACGCAAGATCTTGGTTATGCAAGATCTTTGTTAGGCAAGATCTTGGTTATGCAAGATCTTGGTTAGGGAAGATTTTCGTTTTGCAAGATCTTGGTTAGGCAACGTCTTGGTTAGTGAAGATCTTCGTTAGGCAAGATGTTGGTTCGGGAAGATCTTGGTTAGGGAAGATCTTGGTTATGCAAGATCTTGGTTATGCAAGATCTTGGTTATGCAAGATCTTGGTTATGCAAGATCTTGGTTATGCAAGATCTTGGTTAGGGAAGATCTTGGTTATGCAAGATCTTGGTTATGCAAGATGTTGGTTAGGGAAGATGTTGGTTAGGGAAGATGTTGGTTAGGGAAGATCTTGGTTATGCAAGATCTTGGTTATGCAAGATCTTGGTTATGCAAGAACTTGGTTAGTTAAGATCTTGGTTATGCGCAATCTTGGTTTTGCAAAATCTTGGTTAGGCAAGACATTGGATAGGGAAGATCTTCGTTAGGGAATCTGATGGTTATGCAAGAACTTTGCTATGCAAGATCTTGGTTATGCAAGATCTTGGTTATGCCAGATCTTGGTAATGCAAGATGTTGGTTAGGGAAGATGTTGGTTATGCAAGATCTTGGTTAGGGTAGATCTTGGTTGTGCAAGATCTTGGTTATGCAAGATCTTGGTTATGCAAGATCTCGGTTATGCAAGATCTTGGTTATGCAAAATCTTGGTTAGGCAAGATCTTGTTTAAGGAAGATCTTGGTTAGGGAAGATCATGGTTATGCAAGATCTTGGTTATACCAGATCTTGGTAATGCAAGATGTTGGTTAGGGAAGATGTTGGTTATGCAAGATCTTGGTTAGGGTAGATCTTGGTTGTGCAAGATCTTGGTTATGCAAGATCTTGGTTATGCAAGATCTCGGTTATGCAAGATCTTGGTTATGCAAAATCTTGGTTAGGCAAGATCTTGTTTAAGGAAGATCTTGGTTAGGGAAGATCATGGTTATGCAAGATCTTGGTTATGCAAGATCTTTGTTAGGGAAGATGTTGGTTAGGAAAGATCTTGGTTATGCACGATCTTGGTTATGCAAGATCTTGGTTATGCAAGATCATGTTTATCCAAGATCTTGGTTATGCAAGATCTTGGTTCGGGAAGATGTCGGTTAGGAAAGATCTTGGATATGCAAGATCTTGGTTATGCAAGATCTTGGTTATGCAAGATCATGCTTATCCAAAATCTTGGTTATGCAAGATCATGCTTATCCAAAATCTTGGTTAGTGAAGATCTTGGTTATGCGAGATCTTGGTTAGGCAAGATCTTGGTTATGCAAGATCTTGGTTAGGCAACATCTTGGTTACGCAAGATCTTGGTTATGCAAGATCTTTGTTAGGCAAGATCTTGGTTATGCAAGATCTTGGTTAGGGAAGATTTTCGTTTTGCAAGATCTTGGTTAGGCAACGTCTTGGTTAGTGAAGATCTTCGTTAGGCAAGATGTTGGTTCGGGAAGATCTTGGTTAGGGAAGATCTTGGTTATGCAAGATCTTGGTTATGCAAGATCTTGGTTATGCAAGATCTTGGTTATGCAAGATCTTGGTTTTGCAAGATCTTGGTTATGCAAGATCTTGGTTATGCAAGATCTCGGTTTTGCAAGATCTTGGTTATGCAAGATCTTCGTTTTGCAAGATC
Organism: Blastomussa wellsi; assembly: GCA_947652115.1. Taxonomy (NCBI): domain Eukaryota; kingdom Metazoa; phylum Cnidaria; class Anthozoa; order Scleractinia; family Plerogyridae; genus Blastomussa; species Blastomussa wellsi. The sequence continues at coordinate 22,216,698 of OX393569.1, forward strand.
TTTGTTAGGGAAGATCTTGGTTATGCAAGATCTTGGTTAGGCAAGATCTTTGTTAGGGAAGATCCTGGCTAGGCAAGATCTTGGTTCGGGAAAATCTTTGTTTTGCAAGATCTTGGTTATTCAAGATCTTGGTTTTGCAAGATCTTGGTTATGGAAGATCTTGGTTATGCAAGATCTTGGTTAGCCAAGATCTTGGTTAGGCAGGATCTTGGTTCAGGAAGAAGTTGGTTAGGGAAGACCTTGGTTTTGCAAGATCTTGGTTATACAAGATCTTGGTTTTGCAAGATCTTGGTTATGCAAGATCTTGGTTAGGCAAGATCTTGGTTATGGATTATCTTTGTTATGCAAGATCTTGGTTAGGCAAGATCTTGGTTAGGGAAGATCTTGGTTATGCAAGATTTTGGTTAGGCAAGACCTTGGTTATGCAATATCTTTGTTATGCAATATCTTGGTTAGGGAAGATCTTGGTTATGCAAGATCTTGGTTATTCAAAATCTTGGTTAGGCAACATCTTGGTTAGGGAAGATCTTGGTTAGGAAAGATCTTGGTTATGCAAAATCTTGGTTAGGCAAGACCTTGGTTATGGAATATTTTTGTTATGCAATATCTTGGTTAGGCAAGATCTTTGTTATGCAAGATATTGGTTAGGCAAGATCTTGGTTATGCAATATATTGGTTATGCAAGATCTTGGCTATGCAATATCTTTGTTATGCAAGATCTTGTTTATGCAAGAACTTGGTTATATAAGATATTTGCTAGGGAAGATCTTGGTTATGCAACAACATGGTTTGGCAAGATCTTGGTTATGCAAGATCTTGGTTAGGGAAGATCTTTGTTAAAGAAGATCTTGGTTAGGCAAGATCTTGGTTATGCAAGATCTTGGTTATGCAAGATCTTGGTTAAGCAAGGTCTTGCTTATGCAAGATCTTTGTTAGGAAAGAACTTGGTTATGCAAGAACTTGGTTAGGCAAGATCTTGGTTAGGGAAGATCTTTGTTAGGGAAGATCTTGGTTATGCAAAATCTTGGTTAGGCAAGACCTTGGTTATGCAATATCTTTGTTATGCAATATCTTGGTTAGGGAAGATCTTGGTTATGCAAGATCTTTGTTAGGAAAGAACATGGTTATGCAATATCTTGGTTATGCAAGATCTTGGTTATGCAAGATCTTGGTTATATAAGAAATTTGTTAGGAAAGATCTTGGTTATGCAAGAACTTGGTTTGGCAAGGTCTTGGTTATGCAAGATCTTTAATATGGAAGATCTTGGTCATGCAAGATCTTGGTTATGCAAAATCTTGGTTAGCCAAGATCTTGGTTAGGGAAGATCTTTGTTAAAGAAGATCTTGGTTATGCAAGATCTTGGTTAGGGAAGATCTTGGTTATGCAAGATCTTGGTTCGGGAAGATCTTGGTTATGCAAGATCTTGGTTAGGCAAGACCTTGGTTATGCAATATCTTTGTTATGCAATATCTTGGTTAGGCAAGATCTTGGTTAGGGAAGATCTTGGTTAGGGAAGATCTTGGTTATGCAAGATCTTGGTTATTCAAGATCTTGGTTATGCAAGATCTTGGTTATGCAAGATCTTGGTTATGAAAGATCTTGGTTAGGCAACATCTTGGTTAGGGAAGATCTTGGTTCGTAAAGATCTTGGTTATGCAAGATCTTGGTTAGTGAAGATTTTGGTTATGCAAGATCTTGGTTCGGGAAGATCTTGGTTATGCAAGATCTTGGTTATGCAAGATCTTGGTTATGAAAGATCTTGGTTAGGCAACATCATGCTTAGGCAAGATCTTGGTTATACAAGATCTTGGTTATTCAAAATCTTGGTTAGGCAACATCTTGGTTAGGGAAGATCTTGGTTCGTAAAGATCTTGGTTATGCAAGATCTTGGTTAGTGAAGATCTTGGTTATGCAAGATCTTGGTTCGGGAAGATGTTGGTTATGCAAGATCTTGGTTAGGGAAGATCTTGGTTATGGAAGATCATGGTTATGCAAGAACTTTGCTATGCAAGATCTTGGTTATGAAAGATCTTGGTTATGCAAAATCTTGGTGATGCAAGATCTCTGTTATGCAAGATCTTTGTTATGCAAGACCTTTGTTAGGCATGATCTTGGTTATGCAAGATCTCGGTTATGCAAGATCTTTGTTAGGGTAGATCTTGGTTATGCAAGATCTTGGTTAGCAAGATCTTCCTCAGCGAAGATCTTGGTTAAGCAAAATCGTGGTTAGGCCAGATCTTGGTTAGGGAAGATGTTGGTTATGCAAGATCTTGGTTAGGCAAGATCTTAGTTAGGCAAGATCTCGGTTATGCAAGATCTTGGTTATGCAAAATCTTGGTTATCAAAGATCTTGGCTATGCGAGATCTGGGTTATGTAAGATCTTGTTTAGGGAAGATCTTGGTTATGCAAAATCTTGGTTATGCAAGATCTTGGTTATGCAAGATCTTGGTTATGCAAGATCTTGGTTATGCAAAATCTTCGTCATGCAAGATCTTGGTTATGCAAGATCTTGGTTAGGCAAGATCTTGGTTCGGAAAGATCTTGGTTAGGGAAGATCTTGGTTAGGGAAGATCTTGGTTATGCAAGATCTTGGTTATGCAAGATCTTCGTTATGCAAGATCTTGGTTAGGGAAGATCTTGGTTAGGCAAGATCTTCGTTAGGGAAGATCTTTTTTAGGAAAGATCTCGGTTATGCAAGGTCTTAGCTATGCAATATCTTTGTTATGCAAGATCTTGTTTATGCAAGAACTTGGTTATATAAGATATTTGCTAGGGAAGATCTTGGTTATGCAAGATCTTGGTTAGGGAAAATCTCGGTTATGCAAGGTCTTGGTTAGGCAACATCTTGGTTAGGGAAGATCGACGTTAAGGAAGATCTTGGTTAGGCAAGATCTTGCTTATGCAAGATCTTGGTTAGGCAAGATCTTGGTTAGGGATGATCTTGGTTAGGCAAGAACTTGGTTATCCAAGGAAAGAACTTGGTTATGCAAGAACTTGGTTAGGCAAGATCTTGGTTATTCAAGATCTTGGTTATGCAAAATCTTGGTTAGGCCAGATCTTGGTTAGGCAAGGTCTTGCTTATGCAAGATCTTTGTTAGGAAAGAACTTGGTTATGCAAGAACTTGGTTAGGCAAGATCTTGGTTATGCAAGATCTTCGTTATTTAAAATCTTGGTTAGGCAAGATCTTGGTTAGGGAAGATCTTTGTTAGGGAAGATCTTGGTTATGCAAGATCTTGGTTAGGCAAGACCTTGGTTATGCAATATCTTTGTTATGCAATATCTTGGTTAGGCAAGATCTTGGTTATGCAAGATCTTGGTTAGGAAAGAACATGGTTATGCAATATCTTGGTTATGCAAGATCTTGGTTATGCAAGATCTTGGTTATGCAAGATCTTGGTTATGCAAGATCTTGGTTAGGCAAGATCTTGGTTAGGCAAGATCTTGGTTCAGGAAGATCTTGGTTCAGGAAGATCTTGGTTAGGGAAGATCTTGGTTTTGCAAGATCTTGGTTAGGCAAGATCTTCGTTAGGGAAGATCTTTTTTAGGAAAGATCTCGGTTATGCAAGATTTTGGTTAGGGAAGATCTTGGTTATCAAAGATCTTGGTTATGCAAGATCTTGGTTACGGAAGATCTTGGTTATGCAAAATCTTTGTTAGGCAAGATCTTGGTTTTGCAAGATCTTGGTTATGCAAGATCTTTTTTAGGCAAGATCTTGGTTATGCAAGATCTTGGTTAGGCAAGATCTTTGTTATGCAAGATCTTAGTTATGCAAGGTCTTGGTTATGCAAGATCTCGGTTATGGAAGATCTTGGTTATGGAAGATCTTGGTTTTGCAAGATCTTGGTTAGGCAAGATCTTGGTTACGCAAGATCTTGGTTATGCAAGATCTTGGTTATACAAGATCTTGGTTATGCAAGATCTTGGTTAGGGAAGATCTTGGTTATGCAAGATCTTGGTTATGCAAGATGTTGGTTAGGGAAGATGTTGGTTAGGGAAGATGTTGGTTAGGGAAGATCTTGGTTATGCAAGATCTTGGTTATGCAAGATCTTGGTTATGCAAGAACTTGGTTAGTTAAGATCTTGGTTATGCGCAATCTTGGTTTTGCAAAATCTTGGTTAGGCAAGACATTGGATAGGGAAGATCTTCGTTAGGGAATCTCATGGTTATGCAAGAACTTTGCTATGCAAGATCTTGGTTATGCAAGATCTTCGTTATGCAAGATCATGGTTATGCAAGATCTTGGTTATGCAAGATCTTGGTTATGCAAGATCTTGGTTATGCAAGATCTTGGTAATGCAAGATGTTGGTTAGGGAAGATGTTGGTTATGCAAGATCTTGGTTAGGGTAGATCTTGGTTGTGCAAGATCTTTGTTATGCAAGATCTTGGTTATGCAAGATCTCGGTTATGCAAAATCTTGGTTATGCAAAACCTTGGTTAGGCAAGATCTTGTTTAAGGAAGATCTTGGTTAGGGAAGATCATGGTTATGCAAGATCTTGGTTATGCAAGATCTTTGTTAGGGAAGATGTTGGTTAGGAAAGATCTTGGTTATGCAAGATCTTGGTTATGCAAGATCATGCTTATGCAAGATCTTGGTTATGCAAGACCTTGGTTCGGGAAGATGTTGGTTAGGAAAGATCTTGGATATGCAAGATCTTGGTTATGCAAGATCATGCTTATCCAAAATCTTGGTTATGCAAGATCTTGGTTAGTGAAGATCTTGGTTATGCGAGATCTTGGTTAGGCAAGATCTTGGTTATGCAAGATCTTGGTTATACAAGATCTTGGTTATGCAAGATCTTGGTTAGGGAAGATCTTGGTTATGCAAGATCTTAATTATGCAAGATGTTGGTTAGGGAAGATGTTGGTTAGGGAAGATGTTGGTTAGGGAAGATCTTGGTTATGCAAGATCTTGGTTATGCAAGATCTTGGTTATGCAAGAACTTGGTTAGTTAAGATCTTGGTTATGCGCAATCTTGGTTTTGCAAAATCTTGGTTAGGCAAGACATTGGATAGGGAAGATCTTCGTTAGGGAATCTGATGGTTATGCAAGAACTTTGCTATGCAAGATCTTGGTTATGCAAGATCTTGGTTATGCCAGATCTTGGTAATGCAAGATGTTGGTTAGGGAAGATGTTGGTTATGCAAGATCTTGGTTAGGGTAGATCTTGGTTGTGCAAGATCTTGGTTATGCAAGATCTTGGTTATGCAAGATCTCGGTTATGCAAGATCTTGGTTATGCAAAATCTTGGTTAGGCAAGATCTTGTTTAAGGAAGATCTTGGTCAGGGAAGATCATGGTTATGCAAGATCTTGGTTATGCAAGATCTTTGTTAGGGAAGATGTTGGTTAGGAAAGATCTTGGTTATGCACGATCTTGGTTATGCAAGATCTTGGTTATGCAAGATCATGCTTATGCAAGATCTTGGTTATGCAAGATCTTGGTTCGGGAAGATGTTGGTTAGGAAAGATCTTGGATATGCAAGATCTTGGTTATGCAAGATCTTGGTTATGCAAGATTTTGGTAATGCAAGATGTTGGTTAGGGAAGATGTTGGTTATGCAAGATCTTGGTTAGGGTAGATCTTGGTTGTGCAAGATCTTTGTTATGCAAGATCTTGGTTATGCAAGATCTCGGTTATGCAAAATCTTGGTTATGCAAAACCTTGGTTAGGCAAGATCTTGTTTAAGGAAGATCTTGGTTACGGAAGATCATGGTTATGCAAGATCTTGGTTATGCAAGATCTTTGTTAGGGAAGATGTTGGTTAGGAAAGATCTTGGTTATGCAAGATCTTGGTTATGCAAGATCATGCTTATGCAAGATCTTGGTTATGCAAGACTTTGGTTCGGGAAGATGTTGGTTAGGAAAGATCTTGGATATGCAAGATCTTGGTTATGCAAGATCTTGGTTATGCAAGATCATGCTTATCCAAAATCTTGGTTATGCAAGATCTTGGTTAGGGAAGATCTTGGTTAGTGAAGATCTTGGTTATGCGAGATCTTGGTTAGGCAAGATATTGGTTATGCAAGATCTTGGTTAGGCAAGATCTTGGTTACGCAAGATCTTGGTTATGCAAGATCTTTGTTAGGCAAGATCTTGGTTATGCAAGATCTTGGTTAGGGAAGATCTTGGTTTTGCAAGATCTTGGTTAGGCAACGTCTTGGTTAGTGAAGATCTTGGTTAGGCAAGATCTTGGTTCGGGAAGATCTTGGTTATGCAAGATCTTGGTTATGCAAGATCTTGGTTATGCAAGATCTTGGTTATGCGAGATCTTGGTTATGCAAGATCATGCTTATGCAAGATCTTGGTTATGCAAGATCTTGGTTCGGGAAGATGTTGGTTAGGAAAGATCTTGGATATGCAAGATCTTGGTTATGCAAGATCATGTTTATGCAAAATCTTGGTTATGCAAGATCTTGGTTAGGGAAGATCTTGGTTAGTGAAGATCTTGGTTATGCGAGATCTTGGTTAGGCAAGATCTTGGTTATGCAAGATCTTGGTTATACAAGATCTTGGTTATGCAAGATCTTGGTTAGGGAAGATCTTGGTTATGCAAGATCTTGGTTATGCAAGATGTTGGTTAGGGAAGATGTTGGTTAGGGAAGATGTTGGTTAGGGAAGATCTTGGTTATGCAAGATCTTGGTTATGCAAGATCTTGGTTATGCAAGAACTTGGTTAGTTAAGATCTTGGTTATGCGCAATCTTGGTTTTGCAAAATCTTGGTTAGGCAAGACATTGGATAGGGAAGATCTTCGTTAGGGAATCTGATGGTTATGCAAGAACTTTGCTATGCAAGATCTTGGTTATGCAAGATCTTGGTTATGCCAGATCTTGGTAATGCAAGATGTTGGTTAGGGAAGATGTTGGTTATGCAAGATCTTGGTTAGGGTAGATCTTGGTTGTGCAAGATCTTGGTTATGCAAGATCTTGGTTATGCAAGATCTCGGTTATGCAAGATCTTGGTTATGCAAAATCTTGGTTAGGCAAGATCTTGTTTAAGGAAGATCTTGGTTAGGGAAGATCATGGTTATGCAAGATCTTGGTTATGCCAGATCTTGGTAATGCAAGATGTTGGTTAGGGAAGATGTTGGTTATGCAAGATCTTGGTTAGGGTAGATCTTGGTTGTGCAAGATCATGCTTATGCAAGATCTTGGTTATGCAAGATCTTGGTTCGGGAAGATGTTGGTTAGGCAAGATCTTGGTTATGCAAGATCTTGGTTAGGCAAGATCTTGGTTACGCAAGATCTTGGTTATGCAAGATCTTTGTTAGGCAAGATCTTGGTTATGCAAGATCTTGGTTAGGGAAGATTTTGGTTTTGCAAGATCTTGGTTAGGCAACGTCTTGGTTAGTGAAGATCTTCGTTAGGCAAGATCTTGGTTCGGGAAGATCTTGGTTAGGGAAGATCTTGGTTATGCAAGATCTTGGTTATGCAAGATCTTGGTTATGCAAGATCTTGGTTATGCAAGATCTTGGTTATGCAAGATCTTGGTTATGCAAGATCTCGGTTTTGCAAGATCTTGGTTATGCAAGATCTTTGTTATGCAAGATCTTGGTTATGCAAGATCTTGGTTAGGCAAGATCTTGGTTATGCAAGATCTTCGTTTTGCAAGATCTTTGTTAGGGAAGATCTTGGTTATGCAAGATCTTGGTTAGGCAAGATCTTTGTTAGGGAAGATCCTGGCTAGGCAAGATCTTGGTTCGGGAAAATCTTTGTTTTGGAAGATCTTGGTTATACAAGATCTTGGTTTTGCAAGATCTTGGTTATGCAAGATCTTGGTTATGCAAGATCTTGGTTAGCCAAGATCTTGATTAGGCAGGATCTTGGTTCAGGAAGAAGTTGGTTAGGGAAGATCTTGGTTTTGCAAGATCTTGGTTATACAAGATCTTGGTTTTGCAAGATCTTGGTTTTGCAAGATCTTGGTTAGGCAAGATCTTGGTTCTGGAATATCTTTGTTATGCAAGATCTTGGTTAGGCAAGATCTTGGTTAGGGAAGATCTTGGTTATGCAAGATTTTGGTTAGGCAAGACCTTGGTTATGCAATATCTTTGTTATGCAATATCTTGGTTAGGGAAGATCTTGGTTATGCAAGATCTTGGTTATTCAAAATCTTGGTTAGGCAAAATCTTGGTTAGGGAAGATCTTGGTTAGGAAAGATCTTGGTTATGCAACATCTTGGTTAGGCAAAACCTTGGTTATGGAATATCTTTGTTATGCAATATCTTGGTTAGGCAAGATCTTGGTTATGCAAGATATTGGTTAGGCAAGATCTTGGTTATGCAATATATTGGTTGTGCAAGATCTTGGCTATGCAATATCTTTGTTATGCAAGATCTTGTTTATGCAAGAACTTGGTTATATAAGATATTTGCTAGGGAAGATCTTGGTTATGCAACAACATGGTTTGGCAAGATCTTGGTTAGGCAAGATCTTGGTTATTCAAGATCTTGGTTTGGGAAGATCTTGGTTATGCAAGAACTTCGTTATGCAAGATCTTGGTTATGCAAGATCTTGGTTATGCAAGATCTTGTTTATGCAAGATTTTGGTTAGGCAAGATCTTGGTTAGGAGGGATCTTGGTTTTGCAAGATCTTGGTTATACAAGATCTTGGTTTTGCAAGATCTTGGTTATGCAAGATCTTCGTTAGGGAAGATCTTGGTTATGCAAAAACTTGGTTACGGAAGATCTTGGTTATGCAAGATCTTGGTTAGGGAAGATCTTGGTTAGGCAAGATCTTCGTTAGGGAAGATCTTGGTTAGGAAAGATCTCGGTTATTCAAGATCTTGGTTAGGGAAGATCTTGGTTATCAAAGATCTTCGTTATGCAAGAACTTGGTTAGGCATGATCTTGGTTATGCAAGATCTTGGTTATGCAAGATCTTGGTTAGGCAAGATCTTGGTTATGCAAGATCTTAGTTAGGCAAGATCTTTGTTATGAAAGATCTTGGTTATGCAAGGTCTTGGTTATGCAAGATCTCGGTTATGCAAGATCTTGGTTATGGAAGATCTTGGTTTTGCAAGATCTTGGTTAGGCAAGATCTTGGTTAGGCAAGATCTTGGTTAGGCAAGATCTTGGTTCGGGAAGATCTTGGTTAGGGAAGATCTTGGTTAGGGAAGATCTTGGTTAAGCAAAATCTTTGTTAGGCATGATCTTGGTTATGCAAGATCTTGGTTATGCAAGATCTTGGTTAGGCAAGATCTTGGTTATGCAAGATCTTAGTTAGGCAAGATCTTTGTTATGCAAGATCTTGGTTATGCAAGGTCTTGGTTATGCAAGATCTCGGTTATGCAAGATCTTGGTTATGGAAGATCTTGGTTTTGCAAGATCTTGGTTAGGCAAGATCTTGGTTAGGCAAGATCTTGGTTAGGCAAGATCTTGGTTCGGGAAGATCTTGGTTAGGGAAGATCTTGGTTAGGGAAGATCTTGGTTATGCAAGATCTTGGTTATGCAAGATGTTGGTTAGGCAAGATCTTGGTTATGCAAGATCTTGGTTATGCAAGATCTTGGTTAGGCAAGATCTTGGTTATGCAAGATCTTTGTTAGGGAAGATCTTGGTTATGCAAGATCTTGGTTATTGAAGATCTTGGTTATGCAAGACCTTGGTTAAGCAAGATCTTGCTTAAGGAAGATCTTGGTTATGCAAAATCGTGGTTAGGCAAGATCTTCGTTAGGGAAGATCTTGATTAGGGAAGATCTTGGTTTTGCAAGATCTTGGCTATACAAGATCTAGGTTTTTCAAGATCTTGGTTATGCAAGATCTTGGTTAGGGAAGACCTTGGTTATTCAATAACTTTGTTATGCAAGATCTTGGTTATGCAAGATCTTGGTTATGCAAGATCTTGGTTATGCAAGATCTTGGTTAGGCAAGATCTTGGTTAGGCAAGATCTTGGTTCAGGAAGATCTTGGTTAGGGAAGATCTTGGTTTTGCAAGATCTTGGTTAGGCAAGATCTTCGTTAGGGAAGATCTTTTTTAGGAAAGATCTCGGTTATGCAAGATTTTGGTTAGGGAAGATCTTGGTTATCAAAGATCTTGGTTATGCAAGATCTTGGTTACGGAAGATCTTGGTTATGCAAAATCTTTTTTAGGCAAGATCTTGGTTTTGCAAGATCTTGGTTATGCAAGATCTTTTTTAGCCAAGATCTTGGTTATGCAAGATCTTGGTTAGGCAAGATCTTTGTTATGCAAGATCTTAGTTATGCAAGGTCTTGGTTATGCAAGATCTCGGTTATGGAAGATCTTGGTTATGGAAGATCTTGGTTTTGCAAGATCTTGGTTAGGCAAGATCTTGGTTACGCAAGATAATGGTTATGCAAGATCTTGGTTATACAAGATCTTGGTTATGCAAGATCTTGGTTAGGGAAGATCTTGGTTATGCAAGATCTTGGTTATGCAAGATGTTGGTTAGGGAAGATGTTGGTTAGGGAAGATGTTGGTTAGGGAAGATCTTGGTTATGCAAGATCTTGGTTATGCAAGATCTTGGTTATGCAAGAACTTGGTTAGTTAAGATCTTGGTTATGCGCAATCTTGGTTTTGCAAAATCTTGGTTAGGCAAGACATTGGTTAGGGAAGATCTTCGTTAGGGAATCTCATGGTTATGCAAGAACTTTGCTATGCAAGATCTTGATTATGCAAGATCTTGGTTATGCAAGATCATGGTTATGGAAGATCTTGGTTATGCAAGATCTTGGTTATGCAAGATCTTGGTTATGCAAGATCTTGGTAATGCAAGATGTTGGTTAGGGAAGATGTTGGTTATGCAAGATCTTGGTTAGGGTAGATCTTGGTTGTGCAAGATCTTTGTTATGCAAGATCTTGGTTATGCAAGATCTCGGTTATGCAAGATCTTGGTTATGCAAAACCTTGGTTAGGCAAGATCTTGTTTAAGGAAGATCTTGGTTAGGGAAGATCATGGTTATGCAAGATCTTGGTTATGCAAGATCTTTGTTAGGGAAGATGTTGGTTAGGAAAGATCTTGGTTATGCAAGATCTTGGTTATGCAAGATCATGCTTATGCAAGATCTTGGTTATGCAAGATCTTGGTTCGGGAAGATGTTGGTTAGGAAAGATCTTGGATATGCAAGATCTTGGTTATGCAAGATCTTGGTTATGCAAGATCATGCTTATCCAAAATCTTGGTTATGCAAGATCTTGGTTAGGGAAGATCTTGGTTAGTGAAGATCTTGGTTATGCGAGATCTTGGTTAGGCAAGATCTTGGTTATGCAAGATCTTGGTTAGGCAAGATCTTGGTTACGCAAGATCTTGGTTATGCAAGATCTTTGTTAGGCAAGATCTTGGTTATGCAAGATCTTGGTTATGCAAGATCTTGGTTTTGCAAGATCTTGGTTAGGCAACGTCTTGGTTAGTGAAGATCTTGGTTAGGCAAGATCTTGGTTCGGGAAGATCTTGGTTATGCAAGATCTTGGTTATGCAAGATCTTGGTTATGCAAGATCTTGGTTATGCAAGATCTTGGTTATGCAAGATCTTGGTTATGCAAGATCATGCTTATGCAAGATCTTGGTTATGCAAGATCTTGGTTCGGGAAGATGTTGGTTAGGAAAGATCTTGGATATGCAAGATCTTGGTTATGCAAGATCATGTTTATGCAAAATCTTGGTTATGCAAGATCTTGGTTAGGGAAGATGTTGGTTAGTGAAGATCTTGGTTATGCGAGATCTTGGTTAGGCAAGATCTTGGTTATGCAAGATCTTGGTTAGGCAAGATCTTGGTTACGCAAGATCTTGGTTATGCAAGATCTTGGTTATACAAGATCTTGGTTATGCAAGATCTTGGTTAGGGAAGATCTTGGTTATGCAAGATCTTGGTTATGCAAGATGTTGGTTAGGGAAGATGTTGGTTAGGGAAGATGTTGGTTAGGGAAGATCTTGGTTATGCAAGATCTTGGTTATGCAAGATCTTGGTTATGCAAGAACTTGGTTAGTTAAGATCTTGGTTATGCGCAATCTTGGTTTTGCAAAATCTTGGTTAGGCAAGACATTGGATAGGGAAGATCTTCGTTAGGGAATCTGATGGTTATGCAAGAACTTTGCTATGCAAGATCTTGGTTATGCAAGATCTTGGTTATGCCAGATCTTAATAATGCAAGATGTTGGTTAGGGAAGATGTTGGTTATGCAAGATCTTGGTTAGGGTAGATCTTGGTTGTGCAAGATCTTGGTTATGCAAGATCTTGGTTATGCAAGATCTCGGTTATGCAAGATCTTGGTTATGCAAAATCTTGGTTAGGCAAGATTTTGTTTAAGGAAGATCTTGGTTAGGGAAGATCATGGTTATGCAAGATCTTGGTTATGCCAGATCTTGGTAATGCAAGATGTTGGTTAGGGAAGATGTTGGTTTTGCAAGATCTTGGTTAGGGTAGATCTTGGTTGTGCAAGATCTTGGTTATGCAAGATCTTGGTTATGCAAGATCTCGGTTATGCAAGATCTTGGTTATGCAAAATCTTGGTTAGGCAAGATCTTGTTTAAGGAAGATCTTGGTTAGGGAAGATCATGGTTATGCAAGATCTTGGTTATGCAAGATCTTTGTTAGGGAAGATGTTGGTTAGGAAAGATCTTGGTTATGCACGATCTTGGTTATGCAAGATCTTGGTTATGCAAGATCATGTTTATCCAAGATCTTGGTTATGCAAGATCTTGGTTCGGGAACATGTTGGTTAGGAAAGATCTTGGATATGCAAGATCTTGGTTATGCAAGATCTTGGTTATGCAAGATCATGCTTATCCAAAATCTTGGTTATGCAAGATCATTCTTATCCAAAATCTTGGTTAGTGAAGATCTTGGTTATGCGAGATCTTGGTTAGACAAGATCTTGGTTATGCAAGATCTTGGTTAGGCAACATCTTGGTTACGCAAGATCTTGGTTATGCAAGATCTTTGTTAGGCAAGATCTTGGTTATGCAAGATCTTGGTTAGGGAAGATTTTGGTTTTGCAAGATCTTGGTTAGGCAACGTCTTGGTTAGTGAAGATCTTCGTTAGGCAAGATCTTGGTTCGGGAAGATCTTGGTTAGGGAAGATCTTGGTTATGCAAGATCTTGGTTATGCAAGATCTTGGTTATGCAAGATCTTGGTTATGCAAGATCTTGGTTATGCAAGATCTTGGTTATGCAAGATCTCGGTTTTGCAAGATCTTGGTTATGCAAGATCTTTGTTATGCAAGATCTTGGTTATGCAAGATCTTGGTTAGGCAAGATCTTGGTTATGCAAGATCTTCGTTTTGCAAGATCTTTGTTAGGGAAGATCTTGGTTATGCAAGATCTTGGTTAGGCAAGATCTTTGTTAGGGAAGATCCTGGCTAGGCAAGATCTTGGTTCGGGAAAATCTTTGTTTTGCAAGATCTTGGTTATACAAGATCTTGGTTTTGCAAGATCTTGGTTATGCAAGATCTTGGTTATGCAAGATCTTGGTTAGCCAAGATCTTGGTTAGGCAGGATCTTGGTTCAGGAAGAAGTTGGTTAGGGAAGACCTTGGTTTTGCAAGATCTTGGTTATACAAGATCTTGGTTTTGCAAGATCTTGGTTATGCAAGATCTTGGTTAGGCAAGATCTTGGTTATGGAATATCTTTGTTATGCAAGATCTTGGTTAGGCAAGATCTTGGTTAGGGAAGATCTTGGTTATGCAAGATTTTGGTTAGGCAAGACCTTGGTTATGCAATATCTTTGTTATGCAATATCTTGGTTAGGGAAGATCTTGGTTATGCAAGATCTTGGTTATTCAAAATCTTGGTTAGGCAACATCTTGGTTAGGGAAGATCTTGGTTAGGAAAGATCTTGGTTATGCAAAATCTTGGTTAGGCAAGACCTTGGTTATGGAATATCTTTGTTATGCAATATCTTGGTTAGGCAAGATCTTGGTTATGCAAGATATTGGTTAGGCAAGATCTTGGTTATGCAATATATTGGTTATGCAAGATCTTGGCTATGCAATATCTTTGTTATGCAAGATCTTGTTTATGCAAGAACTTGGTTATATAAGATATTTGCTAGGGAAGATCTTGGTTATGCAACAACATGGTTTGGCAAGATCTTGGTTATGCAAGATCTTGGTTAGGGAAGATCTTGGTTAGGCAAGATCTTGGTTAGGCAAGATCTTGGTTAGGCAAGATCTTGGTTAGGCAAGATCTTGGTTAGGCAAGATCTTGGTTCGGGAAGATCTTGGTTAGGGAAGATCTTGGTTAGGGAAGATCTTGGTTATGCAAAATCTTTGTTAGGCATGATCTTGGTTATGCAAGATCTTGGTTATGCAAGATCTTGGTTAGGCAAGATCTTGGTTATGCAAGATCTTAGTTAGGCAAGATCTTTGTTATGCAAGATCTTGGTTATGCAAGGTCTTGGTTATGCAAGATCTCGGTTATGCAAGATCTTGGTTATGGAAGATCTTGGTTTTGCAAGATCTTGGTTAGGCAAGATCTTGGTTACGCAAGATCTTGGTTATGCAAGATCTTGGTTATACAAGATCTTGGTTATGCAAGATCTTGGTTAGGGAAGATCTTGGTTGTGCAAGATCTTGGTTATGCAAGATCTTTGTTAGGGAAGATGTTGGTTAGGAAAGATCTTGGTTATGCAAGATCTTGGTTATGCAAGATCATGCTTATGCAAGATCTTGGTTATGCAAGATCTTGGTTCGGGAAGATGTTGCTTAGGAAAGATCTTGGATATGCAAGATCTTGGTTATGCAAGATCTTGGTTATGCAAGATCATGCTTATCCAAAATCTTGGTTATGCAAGATCTTGGTTAGGGAAGATCTTGGTTAGTGAAGATCTTGGTTATGCGAGATCTTGGTTAGGCAAGATCTTGGTTATGCAAGATCTTGGTTAGGCAAGATCTTGGTTACGCAAGATCTTGGTTATGCAAGATCTTTGTTAGGCAAGATCTTGGTTATGCAAGATCTTGGTTATGCAAGATCTTGGTTTTGCAAGATCTTGGTTAGGCAACGTCTTGGTTAGTGAAGATCTTGGTTAGGCAAGATCTTGGTTCGGGAAGATCTTGGTTATGCAAGATCTTGGTTATGCAAGATCTTGGTTATGCAAGATCTTGGTTATGCAAGATCTTGGTTATGCAAGATCTTGGTTATGCAAGATCATGCTTATGCAAGATCTTGGTTATGCAAGATCTTGGTTCGGGAAGATGTTGGTTAGGAAAGATCTTGGATATGCAAGATCTTGGTTATGCAAGATCATGTTTATGCAAAATCTTGGTTATGCAAGATCTTGGTTAGGGAAGATGTTGGTTAGTGAAGATCTTGGTTATGCGAGATCTTGGTTAGGCAAGATCTTGGTTATGCAAGATCTTGGTTAGGCAAGATCTTGGTTACGCAAGATCTTGGTTATGCAAGATCTTGGTTATACAAGATCTTGGTTATGCAAGATCTTGGTTAGGGAAGATCTTGGTTATGCAAGATCTTGGTTATGCAAGATGTTGGTTAGGGAAGATGTTGGTTAGGGAAGATGTTGGTTAGGGAAGATCTTGGTTATGCAAGATCTTGGTTATGCAAGATCTTGGTTATGCAAGAACTTGGTTAGTTAAGATCTTGGTTATGCGCAATCTTGGTTTTGCAAAATCTTGGTTAGGCAAGACATTGGATAGGGAAGATCTTCGTTAGGGAATCTGATGGTTATGCAAGAACTTTGCTATGCAAGATCTTGGTTATGCAAGATCTTGGTTATGCCAGATCTTAATAATGCAAGATGTTGGTTAGGGAAGATGTTGGTTATGCAAGATCTTGGTTAGGGTAGATCTTGGTTGTGCAAGATCTTGGTTATGCAAGATCTTGGTTATGCAAGATCTCGGTTATGCAAGATCTTGGTTATGCAAAATCTTGGTTAGGCAAGATCTTGTTTAAGGAAGATCTTGGTTAGGGAAGATCATGGTTATGCAAGATCTTGGTTATGCCAGATCTTGGTAATGCAAGATGTTGGTTAGGGAAGATGTTGGTTATGCAAGATCTTTGTTAGGGTAGATCTTGGTTGTGCAAGATCTTGGTTATGCAAGATCTTGGTTATGCAAGATCTCGGTTATGCAAGATCTTGGTTATGCAAAATCTTGGTTAGGCAAGATCTTGTTTAAGGAAGATCTTGGTTAGGGAAGATCATGGTTATGCAAGATCTTGGTTATGCAAGATCTTTGTTAGGGAAGATGTTGGTTAGGAAAGATCTTGGTTATGCACGATCTTGGTTATGCAAGATCTTGGTTATGCAAGATCATGTTTATCCAAGATCTTGGTTATGCAAGATCTTGGTTCGGGAAGATGTTGGTTAGGAAAGATCTTGGATATGCAAGATCTTGGTTATGCAAGATCTTGGTTATGCAAGATCATGCTTATCCAAAATCTTGGTTATGCAAGATCATGCTTATCCAAAATCTTGGTTAGTGAAGATCTTGGTTATGCGAGATCTTGGTTAGGCAAGATCTTGGTTATGCAAGATCTTGGTTAGGCAACATCTTGGTTACGCAAGATCTTGGTTATGCAAGATCTTTGTTAGGCAAGATCTTGGTTATGCAAGATCTTGGTTAGGGAAGATTTTGGTTTTGCAAGATCTTGGTTAGGCAACGTCTTGGTTAGTGAAGATCTTCGTTAGGCAAGATCTTGGTTCGGGAAGATCTTGGTTAGGGAAGATCTTGGTTATGCAAGATCTTGGTTCGGGAAGATCTTGGTTACGCAAGATCTTGGTTAGGCAAGACCTTGGTTATGCAATATCTTTGTTATGCGATATCTTGGTTAGGCAAGATCTTGGTTATGCAAGATCTTGGTTAGGCAAGATCTTGGTTATGCAAGATCTTGGTTATGCAAGACCTTGGTTAGGCATGATCTTGGTTATGCAAGATCTCGGTTATGCAAGATCTTTGTGAGGGTAGATCTTGGTTATGCAAGATCTTGGTTATGCAAGATCTTGCTTAGCGAAGATCTTGGTTAAGCAAAATCGTGGTTAGACAAGATCTTGGTTAGACAAGATCTTTTTATGCAATATCTTGCTTAGGCAAGATCTTGGTTATACAAGATCTTGGTTATTAAAAATCTTGGTTAGGCAACATCTTGGTTAGGGAAGATCTTGGTTCGTAAAGATCTTGGTTATGCAAGATCTTGGTTAGGGAAGATCTTGGTTATGGAAGATCATGGTTATGCAAGAACTTTGCTATGCAAGATCTTGGTTATGAAAGATCTTGGTTATGCAAAATGTTGGTGATGCAAGATCTCTGTTATGCAAGATCTTGGTTATGCAAGACCTTGGTTAGGCATGATCTTGGTTATGCAAGATCTCGGTTATGCAAGATCTTTGTTAGGGTAGATCTTGGTTATGCAAGATCTTGGTTATGCAAGATCTTGGTTAGGGAAGATCTTGGTTATGCAAGATCTTGGTTAGGGAAGATCTTGGTTATGGAAGATCATGGTTATGCAAGAACTTTGCTACGAAAGATCTTGGTTATGAAAGATCTTGGTTATGCAAAATCTTGGTGATGCAAGATCTCTGTTATGCAAGATCTTGGTTATGCAAGACCTTGGTTAGGCATGATCTTGGTTATGCAAGATCTCGGTTATGCAAGATCTTTGTTAGGGTAGATCTTGGTTATGCAAGATCTTGCTTAGCGAAGATCTTGGTTAAGCAAAATCGTGGTTAGACAACATCTTGGTTAGGGAAGATCTTGGTTAGGCAAGATCTTAGTTAGGCAAGATCTCGGTTATACAAGATCTTGGTTATGCAAAATCTTGGTTATCAAAGATCTTGGCTATGCGAGATCTGGGTTATGTAAGATCTTGTTTAGGGAAGATCTTGGTTATGCAAAATCTTGGTTATTCAAGATCTTGGTTATGCAAGATCTTGGTTATCCAAGATCTTGGTTATGCAAAATCTTCGTCATGCAAGATCTTGGTTATGCAAGATCGTGGTTAGGCAAGATCTTGGTTCGGGAAGATCTTGGTTAGGGAAGATCTTGGTTAGGGAAGATCTTGGTTATGCAAGATCTTGGTTATGCAAGATCTTGGTTATGCAAGATCTTCGTTATGCGAGATCTTGGTTAGGGAAGATCTTGGTTAGGCAAGATCTTCGTTAGGGAAGATCTTTTTTAGGAAAGATCTCGGTTATGCAAGATCTTGGTTAGGGAAGATCTTGGTTATCAAAGATCTTGGTTATGCAAGATCTTGGTTAGGGAAGATCTTGGTTATGCAAAATCTTTGTTAGGCAAGATCTTGGTTTTGCAAGATCTTGGTTATGCAAGATCTTGGTTAGGCAAGATCTTGGTTATGCAAGATCTTAGTTATGCAAGGTCTTGGTTATGCAAGATCTCGGTTATGCAAGATCTTGGTTATGGAAAATCTTGGTTTTGCAAGATCTTGGTTAGGCAAGATCTTTGTTAGGCCAGATCTTGGTTATGCAAGACCTTGGTTATGCAACATCTTGGTTCGGCAAGATCTTGGTTAGGGAAGATCTTGGTTAGGCAAGATCTTGGTTAGGCAAGATCTTGGTTATGCAAAATCTTGGTGATGCAATATCTCTGTTATGCAAGATCCTGGTTATGCAAGATTTTCGTTAGTCATGTTCTTGGTTATGCAAGATCTCGGTTATGCAAGATCTTTATTAGGGTAGATCTTGGTTATGCAAGATCATGGTTAGGCAAGATCTTGGTTAGGCAAGATCTTGGTTATGCAAGGTCTTGGTTATGCAAAATCTTGGTTATCAAAGATCTTGGCTATGCGAGATCTGGGTTATGTAAGATCTTTTTTAGGGAAGATCTTGGTTATGCAAGATCTTGCTTAGGCAAGATCTTGGTTATGCAAGATCTTGGTTAGGGAAGGTCTTGGTTATGCAAGATCTTGGTTAGGCAACATCTTGGTTAGGGAAGATCTTGGTTAGGGAAGATCTTGGTTATGCAAGATCTTGGTTATGCAAGATCTTGGTTATGCAAGATCTTGGTTAGGCAAGATCTTGGTTATGCAATATCTTTGTTAGGCAAGATCTTGGTTATGCAAGATCTTGGTTAGGCAAGATCTTGGTTATGCAATATCTTTGTTAGGCAAGATCTTGGTTATGCAAGATCTTTGTTATGCAAGAACGTGGTTATGCAAGAACTTGGTCAGGCACCATCTTGGTTATTCCAGATCTTGGTTATGCAAGATCTTGGTTAGGGAAGATCTTTGTTATGCAAGATCTTGGTTCGGGAAGATCTTGGTTACGGAAGATCTTGGTTAGGCAAGACCTTCGTTATGCAATATCTTTGTTATGCGATATCTTGGTTAGGCAAGATCTTGGTTATGCAAGATCTTGGTTAGGCAAGATCTTGGTTAGGCAAGATCCTCGTTAGGGAAGATCTTGGTTATGGAAGATTTTGGTTAGGCAAGACCTTGGTTATGCAATATCTTTTTTATGCAATATCTTGGTTAGGCAAGATCTTGGTTATACAAGATCTTGGTTATTCAAAATCTTGGTTAGGCAACATGTTGGTTAGGGAAGATCTTGGTTCGTAAAGATCTTGGTTATGCAAGATCTTGGTTATGCAAGATCTTGGTTATGCAAGATCTTGGTTAGGGAAGATCTTGGTTATGCAAGATCTTGGTTAGGGAAGATCTTGGTTATGGAAGATCATGGTTATGCAAGAACTTTGCTATGCAAGATCTTGGTTATGAAAGATCTTGGTTATGCAGAATCTTGGTGATGCAAGATCTCTGTTATGCAAGATCTTGGTTATGCAAGACCTTGGTTAGGCATGATCTTGGTTATGGAACATCTCGGTTATGCAAGATCTTTGTTAGGGTAGATCTTGGTTATGCAAGATCTTGGTTATGCAAGATCTTGCTTAGCGAAGATCTTGGTTAAGCAAAATCGTGGTTAGGCAAGATCTTGGTTAGGGAAGATCTTGGTTATGCAAGATCTTCGTTAGGCAAGATCTTAGTTAGGCAAGATCTCGGTTATGCAAGATCTTGGTTATGCAAAATCTTGGTTATCAAAGATCTTGGCTATGCGAGATCTGGGTTATGTAAGATCTTGTTTAGGGAAGATCTTGGTTATGCAAAATCTTGGTTATACAAGATCTTGGTTATGCAAGATCTTGGTTATGCAAGATATTGGTTATGCAAAATCTTCGTCATGCAAGATCTTGGTTATGCAAGATCTTGGTTAGGCAAGATCTTGGTTCGGGAAGATCTTGGTTAGGGAAGATCTTGGTTAGGGAAGATCTTGGTTATGCAAGATCTTGGTTATGCAAGATCTTGGTTATGCAAGATCTTCGTTATGCAAGATCTTGGTTAGGTAAGATCTTGGTTAGGCAAGATCTTCGTTAGGGAAGAT
This sequence comes from Blastomussa wellsi, assembly GCA_947652115.1. NCBI lineage: Eukaryota > Metazoa > Cnidaria > Anthozoa > Scleractinia > Plerogyridae > Blastomussa > Blastomussa wellsi. Next base: position 22,237,004 of record OX393569.1, read on the forward strand.
CTTTTTTAGGAAAGATCTCGGTTATGCAAGATCTTGGTTAGGGAAGATCTTGGTTATCAAAGATCTTGGTTATGCAAGATCTTGGTTAGGCAAGATCTTGGTTATGCAAAATCTTTGTTAGGCAAGATCTTGGTTTTGCAAGATCTTGGTTATACAAGATCTTGGTTAGGCAAGATCTTTGTTATGCAAGATCTTGGTTAGGCAAGATCTTTGTTATGCAAGATCTTAGTTATGCAAAATCTTGGTTATGCAAGATCTCGGTTATGCAAGATCTTGGTTATGGAAAATCTTCGTTTTGCAAGATCTTGGTTAGGCAAGATCTTGGTTAGGCAAGATCTTGGTTCGGGAAGATGTTGGTTAGGGAAGATGCTGTTTAGGGAAGATCTAGGTTATGCAAAATCTTGGTTATGCAAGATCTTGGTTATGCAGAATCTTGGTTAGGCAAGATCTTGGTTATGCAAGATCTTGGTTATGCAATATCTTGGTTCGGGAAGATCTTGGTTAGGGAAGATCTTGGTTATGCAATATCTTGGTTATGCAAAATCTTGGTGATGCAAGATCTCTGTTATGCAAGATCTTGGTTATGCAAGATTTTGGTTAGGCATGTTCTTGGTTATGCAAGATCTCGGTTATGCAAGATCTTTGTTAGGGTAGATCTTGGCTATGCAAGATTTTGGTTAGGCATGTTCTTGGTTACGCAAGATCTCGGTTATGCAAGATCTTTGTTAGGCCAGATCTTGGTTATGCAAGATCTTGGTTATGCAATATCTTGGTTCGGCAAGATCTTGGTTAGGGAAGATCTTGGTTAGGGAAGATCTTGGTTAGGCAAGATCTTGGTTATGCAAAATCTTGGTGATGCAAGATCTCTGTTATGCAAGATCTTGGTTATGCAAGATTTTGGTTAGGCATGTTCTTGGTCATGCAAGATCTTGGTTATGCAAGATCTTTGTCAGGGTAGATCTTGGTTATTCAAGATCATGGTTAGGCAAGATCTTGGTTAGGCAAGATCTTGGTTATGCAAGATCTTGGTTATGCAAAATATTGGTTATCAAAGATCTTGGCTATGCGAGATCTGGGTTATGTAAGATCTTGTTTAGGGAAGATCTTGGTTATGCAAGATCTTGGTTAGGCAAGATCTTAATTATGCAAGATCTTGGTTAGGGAAGGTCTTGGTTATGCAAGATCTTGGTTAGGCAACATCTTGGTTAGGGAAGATCTTTGCTAGGCAAGATCTTTGTTCGGGAAGATCTTGGTTAAAGAAGATCTTGGTTATGCAAGATCTTTGTTAGGGAAGATGTTGGTTAGGAAAGATCTTGGTTATGCACGATCTTGGTTATGCAAGATCTTGGTTATGCAAGATCATGCTTATGCAAGATCTTGGTTATGCAAGATCTTGGTTCGGGAAGATGTTGGTTAGGAAAGATCTTGGATATGCAAGATCTTGGTTATGCAAGATCTTGGTTATGCAAGATTTTGGTAATGCAAGATGTTGGTTAGGGAAGATGTTGGTTATGCAAGATCTTGGTTAGGGTAGATCTTGGTTGTGCAAGATCTTTGTTATGCAAGATCTTGGTTATGCAAGATCTCGGTTATGCAAAATCTTGGTTATGCAAAACCTTGGTTAGGCAAGATCTTGTTTAAGGAAGATCTTGGTTACGGAAGATCATGGTTATGCAAGATCTTGGTTATGCAAGATCTTTGTTAGGGAAGATGTTGGTTAGGAAAGATCTTGGTTATGCAAGATCTTGGTTATGCAAGATCATGCTTATGCAAGATCTTGGTTATGCAAGACTTTGGTTCGGGAAGATGTTGGTTAGGAAAGATCTTGGATATGCAAGATCTTGGTTATGCAAGATCTTGGTTATGCAAGATCATGCTTATCCAAAATCTTGGTTATGCAAGATCTTGGTTAGGGAAGATCTTGGTTAGTGAAGATCTTGGTTATGCGAGATCTTGGTTAGGCAAGATATTGGTTATGCAAGATCTTGGTTAGGCAAGATCTTGGTTACGCAAGATCTTGGTTATGCAAGATCTTTGTTAGGCAAGATCTTGGTTATGCAAGATCTTGGTTAGGGAAGATCTTGGTTTTGCAAGATCTTGGTTAGGCAACGTCTTGGTTAGTGAAGATCTTGGTTAGGCAAGATCTTGGTTCGGGAAGATCTTGGTTATGCAAGATCTTGGTTATGCAAGATCTTGGTTATGCAAGATCTTGGTTATGCAAGATCTTGGTTATGCAAGATCATGCTTATGCAAGATCTTGGTTATGCAAGATCTTGGTTCGGGAAGATGTTGGTTAGGAAAGATCTTGGATATGCAAGATCTTGGTTATGCAAGATCATGTTTATGCAAAATCTTGGTTATGCAAGATCTTGGTTAGGGAAGATCTTGGTTAGTGAAGATCTTGGTTATGCGAGATCTTGGTTAGGCAAGATCTTGGTTATGCAAGATCTTGGTTATACAAGATCTTGGTTATGCAAGATCTTGGTTAGGGAAGATCTTGGTTATGCAAGATCTTGGTTATGCAAGATGTTGGTTAGGGAAGATGTTGGTTAGGGAAGATGTTGGTTAGGGAAGATGTTGGTTATGCAAGATCTTGGTTATGCAAGATCTTGGTTATGCAAGATCTTGGTTATGCAAGAACTTGGTTAGTTAAGATCTTGGTTATGCGCAATCTTGGTTTTGAAAAATCTTGGTTAGGCAAGACATTGGATAGGGAAGATCTTCGTTAGGGAATCTGATGGTTATGCAAGAACTTTGCTATGCAAGATCTTGGTTATGCAAGATCTTGGTTATGCCAGATCTTGGTAATGCAAGATGTTGGTTAGGGAAGATGTTGGTTATGCAAGATCTTGGTTAGGGTAGATCTTGGTTGTGCAAGATCTTGGTTATGCAAGATCTTGGTTATGCAAGATCTCGGTTATGCAAGATCTTGGTTATGCAAAATCTTGGTTAGGCAAGATCTTGTTTAAGGAAGATCTTGGTTAGGGAAGATCATGGTTATGCAAGATCTTGGTTATGCCAGATCTTGGTAATGCAAGATGTTGGTTAGGGAAGATGTTGGTTATGCAAGATCTTGGTTAGGGTAGATCTTGGTTGTGCAAGATCATGCTTATGCAAGATCTTGGTTATGCAAGATCTTGGTTCGGGAAGATGTTGGTTAGGCAAGATCTTGGTTATGCAAGATCTTGGTTAGGCAAGATCTTGGTTACGCAAGATCTTGGTTATGCAAGATCTTTGTTAGGCAAGATCTTGGTTATGCAAGATCTTGGTTAGGGAAGATTTTGGTTTTGCAAGATCTTGGTTAGGCAACGTCTTGGTTAGTGAAGATCTTCGTTAGGCAAGATCTTGGTTCGGGAAGATCTTGGTTAGGGAAGATCTTGGTTATGCAAGATCTTGGTTATGCAAGATCTTGGTTATGCAAGATCTTGGTTATGCAAGATCTTGGTTATGCAAGATCTTGGTTATGCAAGATCTCGGTTTTGCAAGATCTTGGTTATGCAAGATCTTTGTTATGCAAGATCTTGGTTATGCAAGATCTTGGTTAGGCAAGATCTTGGTTATGCAAGATCTTCGTTTTGCAAGATCTTTGTTAGGGAAGATCTTGGTTATGCAAGATCTTGGTTAGGCAAGATCTTTGTTAGGGAAGATCCTGGCTAGGCAAGATCTTGGTTCGGGAAAATCTTTGTTTTGGAAGATCTTGGTTATACAAGATCTTGGTTTTGCAAGATCTTGGTTATGCAAGATCTTGGTTATGAAAGATCTTGGTTAGCCAAGATCTTGATTAGGCAGGATCTTGGTTCAGGAAGAAGTTGGTTAGGGAAGATCTTGGTTTTGCAAGATCTTGGTTATACAAGATCTTGGTTTTGCAAGATCTTGGTTTTGCAAGATCTTGGTTAGGCAAGATCTTGGTTCTGGAATATCTTTGTTATGCAAGATCTTGGTTAGGCAAGATCTTGGTTAGGGAAGATCTTGGTTATGCAAGATTTTGGTTAGGCAAGACCTTGGTTATGCAATATCTTTGTTATGCAATATCTTGGTTAGGGAAGATCTTGGTTATGCAAGATCTTGGTTATTCAAAATCTTGGTTAGGCAAAATCTTGGTTAGGGAAGATCTTGGTTAGGAAAGATCTTGGTTATGCAACATCTTGGTTAGGCAAGACCTTGGTTATGGAATATCTTTGTTATGCAATATCTTGGTTAGGCAAGATCTTGGTTATGCAAGATATTGGTTAGGCAAGATCTTGGTTATGCAATATATTGGTTGTGCAAGATCTTGGCTATGCAATATCTTTGTTATGCAAGATCTTGTTTATGCAAGAACTTGGTTATATAAGATATTTGCTAGGGAAGATCTTGGTTATGCAACAACATGGTTTGGCAAGATCTTGGTTAGGCAAGATCTTGGTTATTCAAGATCTTGGTTTGGGAAGATCTTGGTTATGCAAGAACTTCGTTATGCAAGATCTTGGTTATGCAAGATCTTGGTTATGCAAGATCTTGTTTATGCAAGATTTTGGTTAGGCAAGATCTTGGTTAAGAGGGATCTTGGTTTTGCAAGATCTTGGTTATACAAGATCTTGGTTTTGCAAGATCTTGGTTATGCAAGATCTTCGTTAGGGAAGATCTTGGTTATTCAAAAACTTGGTTACGGAAGATCTTGGTTATGCAAGATCTTGGTTAGGGAAGATCTTGGTTAGGCAAGATCTTCGTTAGGGAAGATCTTGGTTAGGAAAGATCTCGGTTATTCAAGATCTTGGTTAGGGAAGATCTTGGTTATCAAAGATCTTCGTTATGCAAGATCTTGGTTAGGCATGATCTTGGTTATGCAAGATCTTGGTTATGCAAGATCTTGGTTAGGCAAGATCTTGGTTATGCAAGATCTTAGTTAGGCAAGATCTTTGTTATGAAAGATCTTGGTTATGCAAGGTCTTGGTTATGCAAGATCTCGGTTATGCAAGATCTTGGTTATGGAAGATCTTGGTTTTGCAAGATCTTGGTTAGGCAAGATCTTGGTTAGGCAAGATCTTGGTTAGGCAAGATCTTGGTTCGGGAAGATCTTGGTTAGGGAAGATCTTGGTTAGGGAAGATCTTGGTTATGCAAAATCTTTGTTAGGCATGATCTTGGTTATGCAAGATCTTGGTTATGCAAGATCTTGGTTAGGCAAGATCTTGGTTATGCAAGATCTTAGTTAGGCAAGATCTTTGTTATGCAAGATCTTGGTTATGCAAGGTCTTGGTTATGCAAGATCTCGGTTATGCAAGATCTTGGTTATGGAAGATCTTGGTTTTGCAAGATCTTGGTTAGGCAAGATCTTGGTTAGGCAAGATCTTGGTTAGGCAAGATCTTGGTTCGGGAAGATCTTGGTTAGGGAAGATCTTGGTTAGGGAAGATCTTGGTTATGCAAGATCTTGGTTATGCAAGATGTTGGTTAGGCAAGATCTTGGTTATGCAAGATCTTGGTTATGCAAGATCTTGGTTAGGCAAGATCTTGGTTATGCAAGATCTTTGTTAGGGAAGATCTTGGTTATGCAAGATCTTGGTTATTGAAGATCTTGGTTATGCAAGACCTTGGTTAAGCAAGATCTTGCTTAAGGAAGATCTTGGTTATGCAAAATCGTGGTTAGGCAAGATCTTCGTTAGGGAAGATCTTGATTAGGGAAGATCTTGGTTTTGCAAGATCTTGGCTATACAAGATCTAGGTTTTTCAAGATCTTGGTTATGCAAGATCTTGGTTAGGGAAGACCTTGGTTATTCAATAACTTTGTTATGCAAGATCTTGGTTATGCAAGATCTTGGTTATGCAAGATCTTGGTTATGCAAGATCTTGGTTAGGCAAGATCTTGGTTAGGCAAGATCTTGGTTCAGGAAGATCTTGGTTAGGGAAGATCTTGGTTTTGCAAGATCTTGGTTAGGCAAGATCTTCGTTAGGGAAGATCTTTTTTAGGAAAGATCTCGGTTATGCAAGATTTTGGTTAGGGAAGATCTTGGTTATCAAAGATCTTGGTTATGCAAGATCTTGGTTACGGAAGATCTTGGTTATGCAAAATCTTTTTTAGGCAAGATCTTGGTTTTGCAAGATCTTGGTTATGCAAGATCTTTTTTAGCCAAGATCTTGGTTATGCAAGATCTTGGTTAGGCAAGATCTTTGTTATGCAAGATCTTAGTTATGCAAGGTCTTGGTTATGCAAGATCTCGGTTATGGAAGATCTTGGTTATGGAAGATCTTGGTTTTGCAAGATCTTGGTTAGGCAAGATCTTGGTTACGCAAGATAATGGTTATGCAAGATCTTGGTTATACAAGATCTTGGTTATGCAAGATCTTGGTTAGGGAAGATCTTGGCTATGCAAGATCTTGGTTATGCAAGATGTTGGTTAGGGAAGATGTTGGTTAGGGAAGATGTTGGTTAGGGAAGATCTTGGTTATGCAAGATCTTGGTTATGCAAGATCTTGGTTATGCAAGAACTTGGTTAGTTAAGATCTTGGTTATGCGCAATCTTGGTTTTGCAAAATCTTGGTTAGGCAAGACATTGGATAGGGAAGATCTTCGTTAGGGAATCTCATGGTTATGCAAGAACTTTGCTATGCAAGATCTTGATTATGCAAGATCTTGGTTATGCAAGATCATGGTTATGGAAGATCTTGGTTATGCAAGATCTTGGTTATGCAAGATCTTGGTTATGCAAGATCTTGGTAATGCAAGATGTTGGTTAGGGAAGATGTTGGTTATGCAAGATCTTGGTTAGGGTAGATCTTGGTTGTGCAAGATCTTTGTTATGCAAGATCTTGGTTATGCAAGATCTCGGTTATGCAAGATCTTGGTTATGCAAAACCTTGGTTAGGCAAGATCTTGTTTAAGGAAGATCTTGGTTAGGGAAGATCATGGTTATGCAAGATCTTGGTTATGCAAGATCTTTGTTAGGGAAGATGTTGGTTAGGAAAGATCTTGGTTATGCAAGATCTTGGTTATGCAAGATCATGCTTATGCAAGATCTTGGTTATGCAAGATCTTGGTTATGCAAGATCTTGGTTATTGAAGATCTTGGTTATGCAAGACCTTGGTTAAGCAAGATCTTGCTTAAGGAAGATCTTGGTTATGCAAAATCGTGGTTAGGCAAGATCTTCGTTAGGGAAGATCTTGATTAGGGAAGATCTTGGTTTTGCAAGATCTTGGCTATACAAGATCTAGGTTTTTCAAGATCTTGGTTATGCAAGATCTTGGTTAGGGAAGACCTTGGTTATTCAATAACTTTGTTATGCAAGATCTTGGTTATGCAAGATCTTGGTTATGCAAGATCTTGGTTATGCAAGATCTTGGTTAGGCAAGATCTTGGTTAGGCAAGATCTTGGTTCAGGAAGATCTTGGTTAGGGAAGATCTTGGTTTTGCAAGATCTTGGTTAGGCAAGATCTTCGTTAGGGAAGATCTTTTTTAGGAAAGATCTCGGTTATGCAAGATTTTGGTTAGGGAAGATCTTGGTTATCAAAGATCTTGGTTATGCAAGATCTTGGTTACGGAAAATCTTGGTTATGCAAAATCTTTTTTAGGCAAGATCTTGGTTTTGCAAGATCTTGGTTATGCAAGATCTTTTTTAGCCAAGATCTTGGTTATGCAAGATCTTGGTTAGGCAAGATCTTTGTTATGCAAGATCTTAGTTATGCAAGGTCTTGGTTATGCAAGATCTCGGTTATGGAAGATCTTGGTTATGGAAGATCTTGGTTTTGCAAGATCTTGGTTAGGCAAGATCTTGGTTACGCAAGATAATGGTTATGCAAGATCTTGGTTATACAAGATCTTGGTTATGCAAGATCTTGGTTAGGGAAGATCTTGGCTATGCAAGATCTTGGTTATGCAAGATGTTGGTTAGGGAAGATGTTGGTTAGGGAAGATGTTGGTTAGGGAAGATCTTGGTTATGCAAGATCTTGGTTATGCAAGATCTTGGTTATGCAAGAACTTGGTTAGTTAAGATCTTGGTTATGCGCAATCTTGGTTTTGCAAAATCTTGGTTAGGCAAGACATTGGATAGGGAAGATCTTCGTTAGGGAATCTCATGGTTATGCAAGAACTTTGCTATGCAAGATCTTGATTATGCAAGATCTTGGTTATGCAAGATCATGGTTATGGAAGATCTTGGTTATGCAAGATCTTGGTTATGCAAGATCTTGGTTATGCAAGATCTTGGTAATGCAAGATGTTGGTTAGGGAAGATGTTGGTTATGCAAGATCTTGGTTAGGGTAGATCTTGGTTGTGCAAGATCTTTGTTATGCAAGATCTTGGTTATGCAAGATCTCGGTTATGCAAGATCTTGGTTATGCAAAACCTTGGTTAGGCAAGATCTTGTTTAAGGAAGATCTTGGTTAGGGAAGATCATGGTTATGCAAGATCTTGGTTATGCAAGATCTTTGTTAGGGAAGATGTTGGTTAGGAAAGATCTTGGTTATGCAAGATCTTGGTTATGCAAGATCATGCTTATGCAAGATCTTGGTTATGCAAGATCTTGGTTCGGGAAGATGTTGGTTAGGAAAGATCTTGGATATGCAAGATCTTGGTTATGCAAGATCTTGGTTATGCAAGATCATGCTTATCCAAAATCTTGGTTATGCAAGATCTTGGTTATGCAAGATCTTGGTTATGCAAGAACTTGGTTAGTTAAGATCTTGGTTATGCGCAATCTTGGTTTTGCAAAATCTTGGTTAGGCAAGACATTGGATAGGGAAGATCTTCGTTAGGGAATCTGATGGTTATGCAAGAACTTTGCTATGCAAGATCTTGGTTATGCAAGATCTTGGTTATGCCAGATCTTAATAATGCAAGATGTTGGTTATGGAAGATGTTGGTTATGCAAGATCTTGGTTAGGGTAGATCTTGGTTGTGCAAGATCTTGGTTATGCAAGATCTTGGTTATGCAAGATCTCGGTTATGCAAGATCTTGGTTATGCAAAATCTTGGTTAGGCAAGATTTTGTTTAAGGAAGATCTTGGTTAGGGAAGATCATGGTTATGCAAGATCTTGGTTATGCCAGATCTTGGTAATGCAAGATGTTGGTTAGGGAAGATGTTGGTTTTGCAAGATCTTGGTTAGGGTAGATCTTGGTTGTGCAAGATCTTGGTTATGCAAGATCTTGGTTATGCAAGATCTCGGTTATGCAAGATCTTGGTTATGCAAAATCTTGGTTAGGCAAGATCTTGTTTAAGGAAGATCTTGGTTAGGGAAGATCATGGTTATGCAAGATCTTGGTTATGCAAGATCTTTGTTAGGGAAGATGTTGGTTAGGAAAGATCTTGGTTATGCACGATCTTGGTTATGCAAGATCTTGGTTATGCAAGATCATGTTTATCCAAGATCTTGGTTATGCAAGATCTTGGTTCGGGAACATGTTGGTTAGGAAAGATCTTGGATATGCAAGATCTTGGTTATGCAAGATCTTGGTTATGCAAGATCATGCTTATCCAAAATCTTGGTTATGCAAGATCATGCTTATCCAAAATCTTGGTTAGTGAAGATCTTGGTTATGCGAGATCTTGGTTAGGCAAGATCTTGGTTATGCAAGATCTTGGTTAGGCAACATCTTGGTTACGCAAGATCTTGGTTATGCAAGATCTTTGTTAGGCAAGATCTTGGTTATGCAAGATCTTGGTTAGGGAAGATTTTGGTTTTGCAAGATCTTGGTTAGGCAACGTCTTGGTTAGTGAAGATCTTCGTTAGGCAAGATCTTGGTTCGGGAAGATCTTGGTTAGGGAAGATCTTGGTTATGCAAGATCTTGGTTATGCAAGATCTTGGTTATGCAAGATCTTGGTTATGCAAGATCTTGGTTATGCAAGATCTTGGTTATGCAAGATCTCGGTTTTGCAAGATCTTGGTTATGCAAGATCTTTGTTATGCAAGATCTTGGTTATGCAAGATCTTGGTTAGGCAAGATCTTGGTTATGCAAGATCTTCGTTTTGCAAGATCTTTGTTAGGGAAGATCTTGGTTATGCAAGATCTTGGTTAGGCAAGATCTTTGTTAGGGAAGATCCTGGCTAGGCAAGATCTTGGTTCGGGAAAATCTTTGTTTTGCAAGATCTTGGTTATACAAGATCTTGGTTTTGCAAGATCTTGGTTATGCAAGATCTTGGTTATGCAAGATCTTGGTTAGCCAAGATCTTGGTTAGGCAGGATCTTGGTTCAGGAAGAAGTTGGTTAGGGAAGACCTTGGTTTTGCAAGATCTTGGTTATACAAGATCTTGGTTTTGCAAGATCTTGGTTATGCAAGATCTTGGTTAGGCAAGATCTTGGTTATGGAATATCTTTGTTATGCAAGATCTTGGTTAGGCAAGATCTTGGTTAGGGAAGATCTTGGTTATGCAAGATTTTGGTTAGGCAAGACCTTGGTTATGCAATATCTTTGTTATGCAATATCTTGGTTAGGGAAGATCTTGGTTATGCAAGATCTTGGTTATTCAAAATCTTGGTTAGACAACATCTTGGTTAGGGAAGATCTTGGTTAGGAAAGATCTTGGTTATGCAAAATCTTGGTTAGGCAAGACCTTGGTTATGGAATATCTTTGTTATGCAATATCTTGGTTAGGCAAGATCTTGGTTATGCAAGATATTGGTTAGGCAAGATCTTGGTTATGCAATATATTGGTTATGCAAGATCTTGGCTATGCAATATCTTTGTTATGCAAGATCTTGTTTATGCAAGAACTTGGTTATATAAGATATTTGCTAGGGAAGATCTTGGTTATGCAACAACATGGTTTGGCAAGATCTTGGTTATGCAAGATCTTGGTTAGGGAAGATCTTGGTTAGGCAAGATCTTGGTTAGGCAAGATCTTGGTTAGGCAAGATCTTGGTTAGGCAAGATCTTGGTTAGGCAAGATCTTGGTTCGGGAAGATCTTGGTTAGGGAAGATCTTGGTTAGGGAAGATCTTGGTTATGCAAAATCTTTGTTAGGCATGATCTTGGTTATGCAAGATCTTGGTTATGCAAGATCTTGGTTAGGCAAGATCTTGGTTATGCAAGATCTTAGTTAGGCAAGATCTTTGTTATGCAAGATCTTGGTTATGCAAGGTCTTGGTTATGCAAGATCTCGGTTATGCAAGATCTTGGTTATGGAAGATCTTGGTTTTGCAAGATCTTGGTTAGGCAAGATCTTGGTTAGGCAAGATCTTGGTTAGGCAAGATCTTGGTTCGGGAAGATCTTGGTTAGGGAAGATCTTGGTTAGGGAAGATCTTGGTTATGCAAGATCTTGGTTATGCAAGATGTTGGTTAGGCAAGATCTTGGTTATGCAAGATCTTGGTTATGCAAGATCTTGGTTAGGCAAGATCTTGGTTATGCAAGATCTTTGTTAGGGAAGATCTTGGTTATGCAAGATCTTGGTTATTGAAGATCTTGGTTATGCAAGACCTTGGTTAAGCAAGATCTTGCTTAAGGAAGATCTTGGTTATGCAAAATCGTGGTTAGGCAAGATCTTCGTTAGGGAAGATCTTGATTAGGGAAGATCTTGGTTTTGCAAGATCTTGGCTATACAAGATCTAGGTTTTTCAAGATCTTGGTTATGCAAGATCTTGGTTAGGCAAGATCTTGGTTAGGCAAGATCTTGGTTCAGGAAGATCTTGGTTAGGGAAGATCTTGGTTTTGCAAGATCTTGGTTAGGCAAGATCTTCGTTAGGGAAGATCTTTTTTAGGAAAGATCTCGGTTATGCAAGATTTTGGTTAGGGAAGATCTTGGTTATCAAAGATCTTGGTTATGCAAGATCTTGGTTACGGAAGATCTTGGTTATGCAAAATCTTTGTTAGGCAAGATCTTGGTTTTGCAAGATCTTGGTTATGCAAGATCTTTTTTAGCCAAGATCTTGGTTATGCAAGATCTTGGTTAGGCAAGATCTTTGTTATGCAAGATCTTAGTTATGCAAGGTCTTGGTTATGCAAGATCTCGGTTATGGAAGATCTTGGTTATGGAAGATCTTGGTTTTGCAAGATCTTGGTTAGGCAAGATCTTGGTTACGCAAGATCTTGGTTATGCAAGATCTTGGTTATACAAGATCTTGGTTATGCAAGATCTTGGTTAGGGAAGATCTTGGTTATGCAAGATCTTGGTTATGCAAGATGTTGGTTAGGGAAGATGTTGGTTAGGGAAGATGTTGGTTAGGGAAGATCTTGGTTATGCAAGATCTTGGTTATGCAAGATCTTGGTTATGCAAGAACTTGGTTAGTTAAGATCTTGGTTATGCGCAATCTTGGTTTTGCAAAATCTTGGTTAGGCAAGACATTGGATAGGGAAGATCTTCGTTAGGGAATCTCATGGTTATGCAAGAACTTTGCTATGCAAGATCTTGGTTATGCAAGATCTTGGTTATGCAAGATCATGGTTATGGAAGATCTTGGTTATGCAAGATCTTGGTTATGCAAGATCTTGGTTATGCAAGATCTTGGTAATGCAAGATGTTGGTTAGGGAAGATGTTGGTTATGCAAGATCTTGGTTAGGGTAGATCTTGGTTGTGCAAGATCTTTGTTATGCAAGATCTTGGTTATGCAAGATCTCGGTTATGCAAGATCTTGGTTATGCAAAACCTTGGTTAGGCAAGATCTTGTTTAAGGAAGATCTTGGTTAGGGAAGATCATGGTTATGCAAGATCTTGGTTATGCAAGATCTTTGTTAGGGAAGATGTTGGTTAGGAAAGATCTTGGTTATGCAAGATCTTGGTTATGCAAGATCATGCTTATGCAAGATCATGGTTATGCAAGATCTTGGTTCGGGAAGATGTTGCTTAGGAAAGATCTTGGATATGCAAGATCTTGGTTATGCAAGATCTTGGTTATGCAAGATCATGCTTATCCAAAATCTTGGTTATGCAAGATCTTGGTTAGGGAAGATCTTGGTTAGTGAAGATCTTGGTTATGCGAGATCTTGGTTAGGCAAGATCTTGGTTATGCAAGATCTTGGTTAGGCAAGATCTTGGTTACGCAAGATCTTGGTTATGCAAGATCTTTGTTAGGCAAGATCTTGGTTATGCAAGATCTTGGTTATGCAAGATCTTGGTTTTGCAAGATCTTGGTTAGGCAACGTCTTGGTTAGTGAAGATCTTGGTTAGGCAAGATCTTGGTTCGGGAAGATCTTGGTTATGCAAGATCTTGGTTATGCAAGATCTTGGTTATGCAAGATCTTGGTTATGCAAGATCTTGGTTATGCAAGATCTTGGTTATGCAAGATCATGCTTATGCAAGATCTTGGTTATGCAAGATCTTGGTTCGGGAAGATGTTGGTTAGGAAAGATCTTGGATATGCAAGATCTTGGTTATGCAAGATCATGTTTATGCAAAATCTTGGTTATGCAAGATCTTGGTTAGGGAAGATGTTGGTTAGTGAAGATCTTGGTTATGCGAGATCTTGGTTAGGCAAGATCTTGGTTATGCAAGATCTTGGTTAGGCAAGATCTTTGTTACGCAAGATCTTGGTTATGCAAGATCTTGGTTATACAAGATCTTGGTTATGCAAGATCTTGGTTAGGGAAGATCTTGGTTATGCAAGATCTTGGTTATGCAAGATGTTGGTTAGGGAAGATGTTGGTTAGGGAAGATGTTGGTTAGGGAAGATCTTGGTTATGCAAGATCTTGGTTATGCAAGATCTTGGTTATGCAAGAACTTGGTTAGTTAAGATCTTGGTTATGCGCAATCTTGGTTTTGCAAAATCTTGGTTAGGCAAGACATTGGATAGGGAAGATCTTCGTTAGGGAATCTGATGGTTATGCAAGAACTTTGCTATGCAAGATCTTGGTTATGCAAGATCTTGGTTATGCCAGATCTTAATAATGCAAGATGTTGGTTAGGGAAGATGTTGGTTATGCAAGATCTTGGTTAGGGTAGATCTTGGTTGTGCAAGATCTTGGTTATGCAAGATCTTGGTTATGCAAGATCTCGGTTATGCAAGATCTTGGTTATGCAAAATCTTGGTTAGGCAAGATCTTGTTTAAGGAAGATCTTGGTTAGGGAAGATCATGGTTATGCAAGATCTTGGTTATGCCAGATCTTGGTAATGCAAGATGTTGGTTAGGGAAGATGTTGGTTATGCAAGATCTTCGTTAGGGTAGATCTTGGTTGTGCAAGATCTTGGTTATGCAAGATCTTGGTTATGCAAGATCTCGGTTATGCAAGATCTTGGTTATGCAAAATCTTGGTTAGGCAAGATCTTGTTTAAGGAAGATCTTGGTTAGGGAAGATCATGGTTATGCAAGATCTTGGTTATGCAAGATCTTTGTTAGGGAAGATGTTGGTTAGGAAAGATCTTGGTTATGCACGATCTTGGTTATGCAAGATCTTGGTTATGCAAGATCATGTTTATCCAAGATCTTGGTTATGCAAGATCTTGGTTCGGGAAGATGTTGGTTAGGAAAGATCTTGGATGTGCAAGATCTTGGTTATGCAAGATCTTGGTTATGCAAGATCATGCTTATCCAAAATCTTGGTTATGCAAGATCATGCTTATCCAAAATCTTGGTTAGTGAAGATCTTGGTTATGCGAGATCTTGGTTAGGCAAGATCTTGGTTATGCAAGATCTTGGTTAGGCAACATCTTGGTTACGCAAGATCTTGGTTATGCAAGATCTTTGTTAGGCAAGATCTTGGTTATGCAAGATCTTGGTTAGGGAAGATTTTGGTTTTGCAAGATCTTGGTTAGGCAACGTCTTGGTTAGTGAAGATCTTCGTTAGGCAAGATCTTGGTTCGGGAAGATCTTGGTTAGGGAAGATCTTGGTTATGCAAGATCTTGGTTCGGGAAGATCTTGGTTACGCAAGATCTTGGTTAGGCAAGACCTTGGTTATGCAATATCTTTGTTATGCGATATCTTGGTTAGGCAAGATCTTGGTTATGCAAGATCTTGGTTAGGCAAGATCTTGGTTATGCAAGATCTTGGTTATGCAAGACCTTGGTTAGGCATGATCTTGGTTATGCAAGATCTCGGTTATGCAAGATCTTTGTGAGGGTAGATCTTGGTTATGCAAGATCTTGGTTATGCAAGATCTTGCTTAGCGAAGATCTTGGTTAAGCAAAATCGTGGTTAGACAAGATCTTGGTTAGACAAGATCTTTTTATGCAATATCTTGCTTAGGCAAGATCTTGGTTATACAAGATCTTGGTTATTAAAAATCTTGGTTAGGCAACATCTTGGTTAGGGAAGATCTTGGTTCGTAAAGATCTTG
Source organism: Blastomussa wellsi (assembly GCA_947652115.1). Classification (NCBI taxonomy): domain Eukaryota; kingdom Metazoa; phylum Cnidaria; class Anthozoa; order Scleractinia; family Plerogyridae; genus Blastomussa; species Blastomussa wellsi. Next base: position 22,252,191 of record OX393569.1, read on the forward strand.
GTTATGCAAGATCTTGGTTATGCAAGATCTTGGTTAGGGAAGATCTTGGTTATGGAAGATCATGGTTATGCAAGAACTTTGCTATGCAAGATCTTGGTTATGAAAGATCTTGGTTATGCAAAATGTTGGTGATGCAAGATCTCTGTTATGCAAGATCTTGGTTATGCAAGACCTTGGTTAGGCATGATCTTGGTTATGCAAGATCTCGGTTATGCAAGATCTTTGTTAGGGTAGATCTTGGTTATGCAAGATCTTGGTTATGCAAGATCTTGGTTAGGGAAGATCTTGGTTATGCAAGATCTTTGTTAGGCAAGATCTTGGTTATGCAAGATCTTGGTTAGGGAAGATTTTGGTTTTGCAAGATCTTGGTTAGGCAACGTCTTGGTTAGTGAAGATCTTCGTTAGGCAAGATCTTGGTTCGGGAAGATCTTGGTTAGGGAAGATCTTGGTTATGCAAGATCTTGGTTCGGGAAGATCTTGGTTACGCAAGATCTTGGTTAGGCAAGACCTTGGTTATGCAATATCTTTGTTATGCGATATCTTGGTTAGGCAAGATCTTGGTTATGCAAGATCTTGGTTAGGCAAGATCTTGGTTATGCAAGATCTTGGTTATGCAAGACCTTGGTTAGGCATGATCTTGGTTATGCAAGATCTCGGTTATGCAAGATCTTTGTGAGGGTAGATCTTGGTTATGCAAGATCTTGGTTATGCAAGATCTTGCTTAGCGAAGATCTTGGTTAAGCAAAATCGTGGTTAGACAAGATCTTGGTTAGACAAGATCTTTTTATGCAATATCTTGCTTAGGCAAGATCTTGGTTATACAAGATCTTGGTTATTAAAAATCTTGGTTAGGCAACATCTTGGTTAGGGAAGATCTTGGTTCGTAAAGATCTTGGTTATGCAAGATCTTGGTTATGCAAGATCTTGGTTAGGGAAGATCTTGGTTATGGAAGATCATGGTTATGCAAGAACTTTGCTATGCAAGATCTTGGTTATGAAAGATCTTGGTTATGCAAAATGTTGGTGATGCAAGATCTCTGTTATGCAAGATCTTGGTTATGCAAGACCTTGGTTAGGCATGATCTTGGTTATGCAAGATCTCGGTTATGCAAGATCTTTGTTAGGGTAGATCTTGGTTATGCAAGATCTTGGTTATGCAAGATCTTGGTTAGGGAAGATCTTGGTTATGCAAGATCTTGGTTAGGGAAGATCTTGGTTATGGAAGATCATGGTTATGCAAGAACTTTGCTACGAAAGATCTTGGTTATGAAAGATCTTGGTTATGCAAAATCTTGGTGATGCAAGATCTCTGTTATGCAAGATCTTGGTTATGCAAGACCTTGGTTAGGCATGATCTTGGTTATGCAAGATCTCGGTTATCCAAGATCTTTGTTAGGGTAGATCTTGGTTATGCAAGATCTTGCTTAGCGAAGATCTTAGTTAAGCAAAATCGTGGTTAGACAACATCTTGGTTAGGGAAGATCTTGGTTAGGCAAGATCTTAGTTAGGCAAGATCTCGGTTATACAAGATCTTGGTTATGCAAAATCTTGGTTATCAAAGATCTTGGCTATGCGAGATCTGGGTTATGTAAGATCTTGTTTAGGGAAGATCTTGGTTATGCAAAATCTTGGTTATTCAAGATCTTGGTTATGCAAGATCTTGGTTATCCAAGATCTTGGTTATGCAAAATCTTCGTCATGCAAGATCTTGGTTATGCAAGATCGTGGTTAGGCAAGATCTTGGTTCGGGAAGATCTTGGTTAGGGAAGATCTTGGTTAGGGAAGATCTTGGTTATGCAAGATCTTGGTTATGCAAGATCTTGGTTATGCAAGATCTTCGTTATGCGAGATCTTGGTTAGGGAAGATCTTGGTTAGGCAAGATCTTCGTTAGGGAAGATCTTTTTTAGGAAAGATCTCGGTTATGCAAGATCTTGGTTAGGGAAGATCTTGGTTATCAAAGATCTTGGTTATGCAAGATCTTGGTTAGGGAAGATCTTGGTTATGCAAAATCTTTGTTAGGCAAGATCTTGGTTTTGCAAGATCTTGGTTATGCAAGATCTTGGTTAGGCAAGATCTTGGTTATGCAAGATCTTAGTTATGCAAGGTCTTGGTTATGCAAGATCTCGGTTATGCAAGATCTTGGTTATGGAAAATCTTGGTTTTGCAAGATCTTGGTTAGGCAAGATCTTTGTTAGGCCAGATCTTGGTTATGCAAGACCTTGGTTATGCAACATCTTGGTTCGGCAAGATCTTGGTTAGGGAAGATCTTGGTTAGGCAAGATCTTGGTTATGCAAAATCTTGGTGATGCAATATCTCTGTTATGCAAGATCCTGGTTATGCAAGATTTTCGTTAGTCATGTTCTTGGTTATGCAAGATCTCGGTTATGCAAGATCTTTATTAGGGTAGATCTTGGTTATGCAAGATCATGGTTAGGCAAGATCTTGGTTAGGCAAGATCTTGGTTATGCAAGGTCTTGGTTATGCAAAATCTTGGTTATCAAAGATCTTGGCTATGCGAGATCTGGGTTATGTAAGATCTTTTTTAGGGAAGATCTTGGTTATGCAAGATCTTGCTTAGGCAAGATCTTGGTTATGCAAGATCTTGGTTAGGGAAGGTCTTGGTTATGCAAGATCTTGGTTAGGCAACATCTTGGTTAGGGAAGATCTTGGTTAGGGAAGATCTTGGTTATGCAAGATCTTGGTTATGCAAGATCTTGGTTATGCAAGATCTTGGTTAGGCAAGATCTTGGTTATGCAATATCTTTGTTAGGCAAGATCTTGGTTATGCAAGATCTTGGTTAGGCAAGATCTTGGTTATGCAATATCTTTGTTAGGCAAGATCTTGGTTATGCAAGATCTTTGTTATGCAAGAACGTGGTTATGCAAGAACTTGGTCAGGCACCATCTTGGTTATTCCAGATCTTGGTTATGCAAGATCTTGGTTAGGGAAGATCTTTGTTATGCAAGATCTTGGTTCGGGAAGATCTTGGTTACGGAAGATCTTGGTTAGGCAAGACCTTCGTTATGCAATATCTTTGTTATGCGATATCTTGGTTAGGCAAGATCTTGGTTATGCAAGATCTTGGTTAGGCAAGATCTTGGTTAGGCAAGATCCTCGTTAGGGAAGATCTTGGTTATGGAAGATTTTGGTTAGGCAAGACCTTGGTTATGCAATATCTTTTTTATGCAATATCTTGGTTAGGCAAGATCTTGGTTATACAAGATCTTGGTTATTCAAAATCTTGGTTAGGCAACATGTTGGTTAGGGAAGATCTTGGTTCGTAAAGATCTTGGTTATGGAAGATCATGGTTATGCAAGAACTTTGCTATGCAAGATCTTGGTTATGAAAGATCTTGGTTATGCAGAATCTTGGTGATGCAAGATCTCTGTTATGCAAGATCTTGGTTATGCAAGACCTTGGTTAGGCATGATCTTGGTTATGGAAGATCTCGGTTATGCAAGATCTTTGTTAGGGTAGATCTTGGTTATGCAAGATCTTGGTTATGCAAGATCTTGCTTAGCGAAGATCTTGGTTAAGCAAAATCGTGGTTAGGCAAGATCTTGGTTAGGGAAGATCTTGGTTATGCAAGATCTTCGTTAGGCAAGATCTTAGTTAGGCAAGATCTCGGTTATGCAAGATCTTGGTTATGCAAAATCTTGGTTATCAAAGATCTTGGCTATGCGAGATCTGGGTTATGTAAGATCTTGTTTAGGGAAGATCTTGGTTATGCAAAATCTTGGTTATACAAGATCTTGGTTATGCAAGATCTTGGTTATGCAAGATATTGGTTTTGCAAAATCTTCGTCATGCAAGATCTTGGTTATGCAAGATCTTGGTTAGGCAAGATCTTGGTTCGGGAAGATCTTGGTTAGGGAAGATCTTGGTTAGGGAAGATCTTGGTTATGCAAGATCTTGGTTATGCAAGATCTTGGTTATGCAAGATCTTCGTTATGCAAGATCTTGGTTAGGTAAGATCTTGGTTAGGCAAGATCTTCGTTAGGGAAGATCTTTTTTAGGAAAGATCTCGGTTATGCAAGATCTTGGTTAGGGAAGATCTTGGTTATCAAAGATCTTGGTTATGCAAGATCTTGGTTAGGCAAGATCTTGGTTATGCAAAATCTTTGTTAGGCAAGATCTTGGTTTTGCAAGATCTTGGTTATACAAGATCTTGGTTAGGCAAGATCTTTGTTATGCAAGATCTTGGTTAGGCAAGATCTTTGTTATGCAAGATCTTAGTTATGCAAGGTCTTGGTTATGCAAGATCTCGGTTATGCAAGATCTTGGTTATGGAAAATCTTCGTTTTGCAAGATCTTGGTTAGGCAAGATCTTGGTTAGGCAAGATCTTGGTTCGGGAAGATGTTGGTTAGGGAAGATGCTGTTTAGGGAAGATCTAGGTTATGCAAAATCTTGGTTATGCAAGATCTTGGTTATGCAGAATCTTGGTTAGGCAAGATCTTGGTTATGCAAGATCTTGGTTATGCAATATCTTGGTTCGGGAAGATCTTGGTTAGGGAAGATCTTGGTTATGCAAGATCTTGGTTATGCAAAATCTTGGTGATGCAAGATCTCTGTTATGCAAGATCTTGGTTATGCAAGATTTTGGTTAGGCATGTTCTTGGTTATGCAAGATCTCGGTTATGCAAGATCTTTGTTAGGGTAGATCTTGGTTATGCAAGATTTTGGTTAGGCATGTTCTTGGTTACGCAAGATCTCGGTTATGCAAGATCTTTGTTAGGCCAGATCTTGGTTATGCAAGATCTTGGTTATGCAATATCTTGGTTCGGCAAGATCTTGGTTAGGGAAGATCTTGGTTAGGGAAGATCTTGGTTAGGCAAGATCTTGGTTATGCAAAATCTTGGTGATGCAAGATCTCTGTTATGCAAGATCTTGGTTATGCAAGATTTTGGTTAGGCATGTTCTTGGTCATGCAAGATCTTGGTTATGCAAGATCTTTGTCAGGGTAGATCTTGGTTATGCAAGATCATGGTTAGGCAAGATCTTGGTTAGGCAAGATCTTGGTTATGCAAGATCTTGGTTATGCAAAATATTGGTTATCAAAGATCTTGGCTATGCGAGATCTGGGCTATGTAAGATCTTGTTTAGGGAAGATCTTGGTTATGCAAGATCTTGGTTAGGCAAGATCTTAATTATGCAAGATCTTGGTTAGGGAAGGTCTTGGTTATGCAAGATCTTGGTTAGGCAACATCTTGGTTAGGGAAGATCTTTGCTAGGCAAGATCTTTGTTCGGGAAGATCTTGGTTAGGGAAGATCTTGGTTATGCAAGATCTTGGTTATGCAAGATCTTGGTTATGCAAGATCTTGGTTATCAAAGATCTTGGTTATGCAAGAACTTGGTTAGTTAAGATCTTTGTTATCCAATATCTTTGTTATGCAATATCTTGGTTAGGCAAGATCTTGGTTATGCAAAATCATGGTTATGAAAGATCGTGGTTATGCAAGATCTTGCTTATGCAAGAACTTGGTTTTACAAGATCTTGGTTATGCAATATCTTGGTTAGGCAAGATCTTTTTTTTGCAAGAACTTGGTTAGTCATGATCTTGCTTATGCAATATCTTGGTTAGGCAAGATCTTGGTTAGGGAAGATCTTGGTTGTGCAAGATCTTGGTTATGCAAGATCTTGGTTATGCATGATCTTGGTTATCGAATATCTTGGTTAGGGAAGATCTTGGTTAGATAAGATGTTGGTTAGGGAAGATCTTGGTTATGCATGATGTTGGTTAGGCAAGATTTTGGTTACGCAAGATCTTTGTTATTGAAGATCTTGGTTATGCAAGATCTTGGTTAGGAAAGATCTTGGTTATGCAAGATCTTTTTTAGACAAGATCTTTATTAGGTAAGATCTTAGTTATGGAAGGTCTTGGTTAGGCAACATCTTGGTTAGGGAAGATCTTGGTTGTGAAAGATCTTGGTTATGGAAGATCTTGGTTATGCAAGATGTTGGTTATGCAAGACCTTGGTTAGGCAAGACCTTCGTTATGCAATATCTTTGTTAGGCAAGATCTTGGTTATGCAAGATCTTTGTTATGCAAGAACGTGGTTATGCAAGAACTTGGTCAGGCACCATCTTGGTTATTCCAGATCTTGGTTATGCAAGATCTTGGTTAGGGAAGATCTTTGTTATGCAAGATCTTGGTTCGGGAGGATCTTGGTTACGCAAGATCTTGGTTAGGCAAGACCTTGGTTATGCAATATCTTTGTTATGCGATATCTTGGTTAGGCAAGATCTTGGTTATTCAAAATCTTGGTTAGGCAACATCTTGGTTAGGGAAGATCTTGGTTAGGCAAGATCTTGGTTATACAATATCTTTGTTATGCAATATCCTCGTTAGGCAAGATCTTGGTTATGCAAGATCTTGGTTAGGCAAGATCTTGGTTATGCAAGATCTTGGTTATATAAGATATTTGTTAGGGAAGATCTTGGTTATGTAAGAACTTGGTTTGGGAAGATCTTGGTTAGGCAAGATCTTGGTTAGGGAAGATCTTGGTTATGCAAGATCTTGGTTATATAAGATCTTGGTTATGGAAGGTCTTGGTTAGGCAAGATCTTGGTTCGGGAAGATCTTGGTTAGGCAAGATCTTGGTTAGGGAAGATCTTGGCTAGGCAAGATCTTGGTTTGGGAAGATCTTGGTTCCGGAAGATCTTGGTTATGCAAGATCTTTGTCATGCAAGATCTTGGTTATGCAAGATCTTGGTTATGCAAGATCTTGGTTATGCAAGATCTTGGTTAGGCAAGATCTTGTTTAGGCAAGATCTTGGTTATGCAAGATCTTGGTTACGGAAGATCTTGGTTTTTCAAGATCTTGGTTATACAAGATCTTGATTTTGCAAGATCTTGGTTATGCAAGATCTTGGTTATGCAAGATCTTCGTTAGGCAAGATCTTGGTTAGGCAAGATCTTGGTTCAGGAAGATCTTGGTTAGGGAAGATCCTTGTTTTCCAAGATCTTGGTTAGGCAAGATTTTGGTTAGCGAAGATCGAGGTTAGGGAAGATCTTGGTTATGCAAGATCTTGGTTATGCAAGATCTTGGTTATGCAAGATCTTGGTTATGCAAGATCTTGGTTAGGCAAGATCTTGGTTATGCAATATCTTTGTTAGGCAAGATCTTGGTTATGCAAGATCTTGGTTAGGCAAGATCTTCGTTATGCAATATCTTGTTTAGGCAAGATCTTTGTTATGCAAGATCTTTGATATACAAGAACGTGGTTATGCAAGAACTTGGTCAGGCACCATCTTGGTTATTCCAGATCTTGGTTATGCAAGATCTTGGTTAGGGAAGATCTTTGTTATGCAAGATCTTGGTTCGGGAAGATCTTGCTTACGCAAGATCTTGGTTAGGCAAGACGTTGGTTATGCAATATCTTTGTTATGCGATATCTTGGTTAGGCAAGATCTTGGTTATTCAAAATCTTGGTTAGGCAAGATCTTGGTTATACAATATCTTTGTTATGCAATATCCTCGTTAGGCAAGATCTTGGTTATGCAAGATCTTTGTTAGGCAAGATCTTGGTTATGCAATATCTTGGTTATGCAAGATCTTGGTTATGCAAGATCTTGGTTATGCAAGATCTTGGTTATATAAGATATTTGTTAGGGAAGATCTTGGTTATGCAAGAACTTGGTTTGGTAAGATCTTGGTTATGCAAGATCTTGGTTAGGGAAAATCTTGGTTAGGCAAGATCTTGGTTAGGCAAGACCTTGCTTATTCAAGACCTTGGTTAGGCAAGATCTTGCTTATGCAAGATCTTTGTTAGGAAAGAACTTCGTTATTCAAGAACTTGGTTAGGCAAGATCTTGGTTATGCAAGATCTTGGTTAGGAAAGATCTTGGTTATGCAAGAACTTGGTTAGGGATGATCTTTGTTATGCAAGATCTTGGTTATTGAAAATCTTGGTTAGCAAGATCTTGGTTCGGGAAGATCTTTGTTAGGGAAGATCTTGGTTATGCAAGATCTTGGTTAGGCAAGACCTTGGTTATGCAATATCTTTGTTATGCAATATCTTGGTTAGGCAAGATCTTGGTTATGCAAGATCTTTGTTAGGAAAGATCATGGTTATGCAATATCTTGGTTATGCAAGATCTTGGTTATGCAAGATCTTGGTTATGCAAGATCTTGGTTATATAAGATATTTGTTAGGGAAGATCTTGGTTATGCAAGAACTTGGTTTGGCAAGGTCTTGCTTATGCAAGATCTTTGTTATAGAAGATCTTGGTCATGCAAGATCTTGGTTATGCAAAATCTTGGTTAGCCAAGATCTTGGTTAGGGAAGATCTTTTTTAAAGAAGATCTTGGTTATGGAAGATCTTGGTTATGCAAGATCTTGGTTATGCAAGGTCTTGCTTATTCAAGATCTTGGTTAGGCAAGATCTTGGTTAGGGATGATCTTGGTTAGGCAAGATTTTGCTTATGCAAGATCTTTGTTAAGAAAAGAACTTGGTTATTCAAGAACTTGGTTAGGCAAGATCTTGGTTATGCAAGATCTTGGTTATGCAAAATCTTGGTTAGGCAAGATCTTGGTTAGGCAAGATCTTGCTTATGCAAGATCTTTGTTAGGAAAGAACTTGGTTCTTGAAGTTCTTGGTTAGGGAAGATCTTGGTTATGCAAGATCTTGGTTAGGAAGGATCTTGGTTATGCAAGAACTTGGTTAGGGATGATCTTTGTTATGCAAGATCTTGGTTATTCAAAATCTTGTTTAGCAAGATCTTGGTTCGGGAAGATCTTTGTTAGGGAAGATCTTGGTTATGCAAGATCTTGGTTAGGCAAGACCTTGGTTATGCAATATCTTTGTTATGCAATATCTTGGTTAGGCAAGATCTTGGTTAGGAAAGATCATGGTTATGCAATATCTTGGTTATGCAAGATCTTGGTTATGCAAGATCTTGGTTATATAAGATATTTATTAGGGAAGATCTTGGTTATGCAAGAACTTGGTTTGGCAAAGTCTTGGTTATGCGAGATCTTTGTTATGGAAGATCTTGGTCATGCAAGATCTTGCTTATGTAAAATCTTGGTTAGCCAAGATCTTGGTTAGGGAAGATCTTTGTTAAAGAAGATCTTGGTTATGCAATATCTTGGTTATGCAAGATCTTGGTTATGCAAGATCTTGGTTAGGGAAGATCTTGGTTATGGAAGATCTTGGTTATGCAAGATCTTGGTTATGCAAGATCTTGGTCATGC